>VZTL01027913.1:59971-72354 GCA_013400535.1 Scopus umbretta | reverse complement strand
TAATTATTATATATTATCTGTTATTTAATCTGGCATGTGAATTTTACCCATTTTTCCATATCTTTAGCTACTATTTCTTTCAAAATTTGTTTAAAAAAAAAATCTCTATTACTCAGGTGAGACTAGAGATCTGCATGCATTTGGCATGAATTTTATTTAAATATAGGTGAAATATATGCTTTCTAGCTACATAGCATTTTCTCCAAATTTCCTTGCACTAGTCATTACATGCTTCCATCTAACACAGGAATTACCCTCATAACTGTGTGGACATCATCAAACATTAGATTACCTTCCTCATATAAATACCTGAGGCAAAGTACCTGTATTTTGACAGTAAAATTATCTTCTCATAATGCCAGCGTCTGCCTCAGAGCTTTTCCTCAGAGATTTATACTGTTTATTGTTATTATGAATAATTTTTCATATAGTCTTACCTTAGGACCTTCAGGACCATTTAATCCAGGTACACCAATATCTCCTGGAAAACCCTAAAGAAATCATACAGACACATGATTTACAGAGTACGAATGTTTCCAATGTGCTTGTTTTGATTCTGTTCATTCATTTAACAAACCTGAATCACAGAAACAAGAAATAAATTTGTTCTACCATTCCCAAAATGTCAAAATCCATTAAGTTTCCTTGAAAGGACTTGGATAAGTGACAGATTTTAGGCAGCTTTCATTAAACTCAATTTAGCAGATGTCAGTATGGTTTTCATTTCTCTTAGTGTAAGACTTTTTATCCACTAAGCAAAGTTTGAAATTAAACCATTGGGTTGGTCTTGATACACAAAAAAACCCTACAAAGCAGCCAGCACCAGGTCTTGTACTCATGAATTCAAGTATTTTTTTAAAAACAGCTTAGAGAGCAGCTGAAGCCCTTTAATCCTTGGCTGCACTTTAAGGACGAGATCACTGCAAGATTAAGAAAAGGGTAGAAAGCCTTTCGCCTCCAAATCAGCGGGTGCTAATTCAGATCTGGCCGGCAGTAACTGAAGGTCACCAGCATGTAGCATTAGTCAGAACAAGCCTTTGTGACATAGTGTGTGGTATAGGTTCAGCTGTTGGTGAAGAAAAAATGAATGTGCGAAGGATATTAATCAACTAAACACTATCACCCGAAACCATCCGGCCAGGAGGCGCTGAGTGGGACACCATGAGGATGCTTCTATGCCAGAGGAATCCAGTGCTAAATAATGAATATATTTTAAGGACATAAAAACTTGTTGCTAACGCTTATACAATACAGTAGTGAGTTAAATTTAATAAACACCCAGTGAAGAAACATAATCTTTATATGCGTAGGATAAGGTAAAGAATTGGTAATTGACTCTTTAGTTAGCACAGGGGTCACTCAGTCATCTGCCAAGATAGTATTTGATTTGTTGGTTTTATAAATGTCTACATTTCATTAAATCTTGCCTATCTGAAAATAGAAAGACTGCCACTGAAAAGTTCTTCCTCTGAGTAAAATATTTATTATTACATCTGTGCACATCCATCACCCAACACTAGTAAAAACAAGTTTCCTTCTTCCTTAACAGAAAATCACTGCAGATTAAAAAAAAAGAAATATCACTCTTTGCATGCATACTTTTCCAATAATGGAAATGAAGCATCATACACGTTTTGAACAATTTAAAGAACATCTCATAAAGAACTTCCAGCATTAAATTCTTCCTGGCACACTTCCATACTAATGCAGGCTAATACATGTTATCATTAAAGCTTCAAGAGTCACTTTTTAGGTTCTCTAAGCAGGAAAGAGGTATTAAAAACACCCCACAGCCTTGCCAGATGGATAACAGTTAACCATACTCCATGCTTCCAGAACAGCTGAGCTTTAAATACAGGTAATAACCATTTCAACTAATTATTCATAATTAGTTGACATTAATCACAAAAAAAATACCAGAAAGGTAAAGAGAAATCATACTAAAGCAAGAAGTTTAAAAGAAAATATTCTTTCACCCTTAACTACCACATTATAATAAAATTTGAAAAGTATTTAAGGCATCACTGTTCTTACTTGCAGGGCTTTCTTCTGTCTGCTTTCTATAACCTGTTCTTAACAGGATGCAGAGAGACTTCTAAGTAGAGATTTAGATGGGATGGAAGTGTCTTTAGGCGTGTTTATAGATTAAATAAAAAATAAATGTATAAAACAAAATATGAAACAGAATTACAGTTTCTTTTAAAAAATCAGTTTTAGCACTTGAATGCTAATGAGTACTAAAGCAAACCACTAAAAAGTAAAAAAGAACTGATGTGAGTTTTCAGAATAAGCGGAACAACCCCAACACACAGCATTTCACAAAACATCACAGTGGTAATTTCTTTTTGCCATAAAGCGGTAACTACTAGTAGAGCTGTGCAACAACGCCAGCATGCCTCTAGGTGGCACATAGGATATTATTCACTTGGGACCAAGGCACCCAGACTGATCCTATCTAAAGTACTCAGTTATATCAGTCTAGATTTCTATATAGTTCATAAGAGGATTTTTTTTAAATCCTGACTACACTTATCTGCTGAAATACACTGAAGAGTTAGGTCAATTCTTTGGAAGTTGCTAACTCATCCTTTCTTAATTTAAAATTTGCTTATTTACAGACATTAAATAGTTACGGAGGGGTGGGTTGTTTTGTACGTCTGCAAATCTTTAACTTCCTAATGTGTGAACAAGTGCTAAATGCTGACACAGAGACAATTTCCCTCATGGCAATAAACATTCCAGAAAACAATGTCAAGAAAAATGTCTATTTAGAAAGGTTCTTGTACTTTTATAAGGGAATATATCTACTTTATTTATTTATTTGCATAAATACTTCTAGAAGGAATTCAGTAAGAATTATGAGATGTACACGTCGACAAGCACAATTGCAGTTAGAACAACCATGACATGTGGAAACCTTTCCACGTCAGGCAAAGTCTTAAGATGCAAGAGGGCTACTGGCCCGAGAGCATCAACACTAGCAATGCATTGAGAAGTTTAAAATCTTCATCATTTTTGTCTTTGCTGTAAAGCTGGGTTTAGCTTTTTCTTCTCGAGCATTACCACAGAGAAAATGCTCTGGCAGTATTAGAACACTATTTTCCAAGAAGTTCTCACATTAATAATCCATGAGATAACTGTAATAATAGCAGCCACTTAAGACAATTCCAGAAAATGAATGAATCAGAAGGGAGTTTTAAACCACCTCAGCAATGGCGTTTGCCATTCAGATTCTGAGTAGCAAAGTGGTACATATTTCTACCTATATCTGAATTTGCCAAGAGTTATTCAGCAGCCAGCTCCCTGCGAAGCTACTCCTGATTAAAAATTCATTACTCTTCCATAAATGAAGAGCTAGGAGATCAATGCAGAGCTCAAGCTGCAACATAATTTTCAGCAGAGACTATTCCGAACAAACCATCACTCAATATTATGACTTCTACTAAGGAAATGCAAAGTGTAGATTCTTATCTTCCCATCAGCCAGCAGCCTGGCAGCTCATAGGTTACAAATTATTTTCAAAATCTTGCTGCAGATGTGGCCTTTTGCCAGCAGAGCACTTTAGAGTTCACTCAGTTTAATCAAACTAGAGGTGGTGTCAGAAAAACCTGAAGTATCAGCCATCTCAACACAAATGCGCTTTAACCTTGCTGTCAAAGTGTTGCTTTTTTGTACTGAAGACATTTAAATATAAAATTAACATATTTATTGTTCTCATTTATGTATATAATCTTTAATTAACACAAAATGCAGAGATGATCAGATTGTTACTAAGTCAGGGCATGCCTTTTTGTACTGAAGTCAGTGCCTCAGAGATGAGGGATCTGCAAAAGCTGTTGCTTTCCTTTTGTTTGTTTTCCTGTGTGGCTGCTAACATGGAAGCAGAATATCAGAAATGTTTGGAAATGACACTCCATTTCCACTAGGAATTCTCTTGCAGAATCCCACTCACTCCAAGCTGTTTCCACATGACATTTGCCAGCATTGCTATTAGTCACCTACCCTCATGCCCTCTAACTCCTCAGCAGCCCTCAATGGGATCGGGACACGAGCGCTGGTGGAAGGGCACCATAGAGCAAAAACCTCTCCAGGGACTGTGATTTCAGTGGCCTTCAGGATTTCAGTCCCTTCAGTTGCCAAGTTTCCCTGCTCCAATATTATTTCGTTCAATCACATGCTGTGTTTTACTTGAATGAGAATTTAGAATGAATTTTCAGAAGCAATACTGACTGGATGCAGCTACTGAACTTCAACAAGATACCTTATTAAAGCTTTATTACTAATTACTGTCAAATTACAAAAGGAAGATTTCTGCATAAAACTACAGTCTCTCTGAACAGAGAAAATGAGCTGTGATTTGGTATTCTCAAATAAGGTTTATTATCTTCTGAAAGGACATGCTATGCATGTAATTAAATTACAAAAAAAATCCATTTTTTTTCCTACACAATTTTAGAAATGTCAGTATTCACAGTTACAGGACTTTGCTCTTTGCCATTTGTACAATTGCGTGACAGTGTCAATAATGTGCCAAGTACAAAGAGGAAAATAGTAAGAAAAAAAAAAGATTTGAAATGAGCTTTCTTCTGTGCGTACCAGTCTAGCCAAAGTTTAATGCCAGCATTTTTAAAGGGCAGAGGCAAAACTTTAATTTTTTTCCTACAAACCTTCAATTCTGATTTTGGAAAGGGTGGAGGAAGGAATCTAACAGTACAAATTACGACAGTACAATTGCAATTTGTCAGAGAACAAAAAAAGGGCAATCATGGATTACAGCATACAATATAGGAACGCTTTGCAATTTACTGTTGCTAAGATGTCAGTAAAATGATGCTGATGTTGACTTGTGCTTTTCTCTAATTGCACGTGGCAGATCTGTTCAGCCATGCTCACACCAAAACGCTAGTGATTGATTTTCTTGTGAAACTTTAAGTCACCAGTTTTCCAAATGTGATGTATCATCCTTTAAAGTCATCTAGTGCATCTATATGTTATATGCAACATACATTAGAATCTTTGTATTTACAATAAGTAGTATCTAGTGTAGTCTGTTTTATAGTGTGAGCAAGGCCCTACACCAACCCTTCAAAACATATCCTTCACAGACCTGCTTGGGTGCTTGATAGCTGAGAAGGTGGCTGGTGACTGACTGACCGGCACAGCAGCACTGGCCACCAATCAACATAATAAGGACCGAGTCTTGAAGCATTCTGTAAATCTATCATGTGAAGAATTAACAGCTTCGGTAAGAACTTCAGTGCAGACCCGCTTTGAGGATCAGACAGGATTTCCAGAGGGAGATTGGCACAGTTTGGTTAGAGCTACACTTGCTGTTGAACTCTGTTTAACAGTCTCCCTGTCTGCCCTGAAGACTTCCAGTAGTCAATCCACGAGGTGCACCATGGAAGAGGTGGTCTGTTGGACAATCACAGCCCTCCCAAGGGAGAACTTGGCCACCTGATCAATTACTTTCACAAGACTCAAAAATCAAGCCAGCCATTTGACACCAACAGCTACTCTGGTGGAACTTTCCAATACATACAACAATGCTAAGCAGAGAGATGTATTTTTTTAAATTTTGTTCTGACTTATGGTGAAAACAGGCATCAGATGTGGGCATTTCATAAGGGACAGAAATACCAGATTATGTATTTATTTTAAAATATTCGGGCTCATTTTTGTGTTACAAGTCCTCCAATAACAGTGAAATGACTAAGATCTGAGCAACAAGTCTTCTTTCAGGCATGCTTCTAACGATATATGTGACAGTGGGATTAGGCAAAGCCCAAGTACAGAGGAAAGTCATCAGGAACAACTCTGCATTTTGAAAATCAAGTATTCCTAACTTTTAACCTTAGAAAAGAGAGTAGTAACTAACAGGCTAGTAAAATAATCCTTGTGCAAGAAGAACTCTGTTGTCTTGCAGGAAGATTATTTCACTGTACGTTGCTTCTATGCTGCTAACAGCTCTGTGCCCAAACAGGTCAGACCACGTCTAGACTAAGGCCAGACCAGAAAAGTAAGGCAGAAATTTCACACTTACTTGCAAGAGTATTGTTTCTTCTCAGATCAACACCAAAACCCAAGAGCCAAAGCAGTGCAGGTGTTTAAAATTAAATAAAAAGCATTTAAATATTAGCTTGCCTAACTCTAGGCATATTCTTACTTGCTTACTAAATAATGCCCCGGTAAAGCAAGACAAATCAAGTTTTGTGTATCTGCATGTCCCTTCTTTTCTAGTGAAGTTTCACCACAGCTCTGCCTGAAAAAGGAAAATCTCCAAGATGACAAATTCTGTGCAAAGTACCTATGAAGGTCTGTGGAAACGGACTAGGACCTAACAGGCACAGACTGAACTACCATCATCACTCTGAAGAAAAACTAAAGCACAGGAGGGTCACATGAACAAGCATTGTTCAACATTATTAAAAAGTAAAGCTAAATTGAATATTTCTGCAAAATGAATACTTATTTCTTGAAAAACAATCAGAAAGATGTACTTAAGTTAAATAAATTTACAAAAGGACCAGTTAAAGATTCTGTGCAAAGGCAAGCAGAAAGTATAAGCAATTCTACAAGAACATACTTCAGATGTATGCCAGAACATGCAATTAATTCACCTATGAAACAGTCTTTGTTTCTATATTTCATTCATGTTATTTGCATACAAGTTATTGGATGCAATATTGAAACAGAAGGCTATGTTATCACTGCACTCATGGCATGGTTTGCACAACCCTAAAACATCACGTGATAACATAAAACATGCATTAAAAAGAAACTTTTTTTTTTAATGAACAACTCAAAGCAGCCAGTGATTCATTTACAAAATACGTGCTTTTTTTTTTTTTTTGACTGTTTACTATTATTTGAACGTATCCTTTCCCTTTGTAATGCTCTTGCCCTGAGCATGAAACATACCAGCTGAATCCCATATGAGTACCTTCCTGAAAAAACAAGCTAACGCCTTCAGATCAAAATACGGCACAGATGAAAAAAGGGTCTATTGAAGATAATGACTAATGCTCCCTCTGCTCCAGATGAAACCTATTTATAATACTCAGAGCACATCTGAAGGCACATCTGAAGGCAACTAGCACCCTCATTCTTGGGGGATAATTAAATGTGATTCGTAGAGCAAAATGTAACTATAAAATATCCTGAATACGCGTGGAAGCCTGTTAAAACCTTGCCTAATTTCATTCACATTAACAATAAGCATTATCTACTTCATCCTACACAGTAAACACAGGCATTGTGAGTTAAAACGGTCAGAGCAGCACTTTCCAGTTGTCATACCAAGAAAATAAAGCTCTCCAGAAAGTTGAAATTTTGGCTCTTCATTGTTAGACGCATGACAAAGCAGGAAAAATGTGTAAACTGATGAAGCATATGCTCCGTAAAGCGCTCGCTACAGATATCCAGTGTTTTGTGTGTGGCATGCATTCAGGCACGCGACAGACCCCGGCTCTGCAGCAACATACCCAGAGGAGAATTTGGCTTGACACTGCAGGACTTCACTGAAAAAAATGCACTTGGCAGCCAACCCTCGTACGGCCGGCCAGAGAGCGAGCAGGAGACCTCTGTCCCTCCCGCTGCTCGCTCCTGCACTGCAGTTCTCAAATGGACCCTGGCTATGAGTGGGTGGCTTCCTTCAGCTCTCATCGGGTGTACCTAGGCTGCACAGCTGCAGAGGAAAAATTTAGGAAGCAATTCACTGCTGACCTGCGTATGAAAAGCCAAAAATCCGGGAGGATGAATGAAGCCTGCCAGGCCTGCTCCCGCTGTTGCGTGCAGAGATAACTACAGACTTCAGCTGCTGTAGTGCCTGACTTACAGCAGTTTACACAGGAAGAAAATTGGGCATATGACTGCTTATTCTTTATACTGGAAATGAAATACATACCCAAATGTGTAACTGGAGAGACCAAAGGATCCACAGTTTCTTATTTCACATGCACGTAAAACAAGCTTGAACATGGGGACAGGGCACATTTCTAAATCCCTCAGTCTTAGTGCTGGACAAAGGGGAGAGACACAGTTTGGAAGAGGATCTGACAGGTTCTGCCAATGGGGCAGACACAGTCTTGTTCTTCCTGCTCACAGAAATGCCCAAATCGCAACGTAGCCCTTTTTTTTTTTTTATTTTAAATAAAATCTTTATGGCATATGGTATGGGTTGTCGTGTCCATACCAAATTCAAACTACTCCCTTTGCAAGACACTAATTCATCATGTTCTGCTGTTTGCAGAACTGTCAAGGGGAACATGTAGTATAGGATGTAATGTCTGTTTTCTACATGGGGTCATGGGAAGTCTGACCATTCAGAAAATGAAACAGGAACAAAGAAAGGAGCCTTCTCTGACCTGCTAGCTGACTATTTTTGGAAGAAGAGATGTGATTAGATATACAATAGTAGGCTTTTCTTGTAAGAAAAACTGCACTAATTGCTCATACTTCATATATCCAGTTGTATCTAAATAGCTTCTGGCAAAAACAACTAGCCTATTTTTATAAGGCACAGTAACAGGGAGAGTAAGATACCTTCAGTTTTAAGCTGTTTTTTAAAAAATTCCTTTTATTATAGAACTTCTAGAATTTCCAGATCCTGGTATACTGCTGTCCTACCTCCTTTCTATTTCTGCTATTTTGCCATATGGTGACCATGTTTTTGTGAAGTAGAAGAAGGGAAAACTTCTTTTACTTTATTTGGATCTGTCTTGCCTGCCTAAAGTTAAAAGAAACATTGCTCTGTAGTTCTAAACCTGACATTTTGCAGACAATTATTCAAAGAAAAATAGCTGGATGCTCAAGGTTTAATTACCTAACATAAAGCACTTTATTTGCCTTCTAACAGCTAAAGTAATTCTGCATCCCTGAGCAAAAGGAAATACTGAGCTTTACAGACAGGAAGTTTTCCCATCCGTATCTGCCCTGAGGGGACTAGCCTAGAATTTGTCCCCAGGCCCAAAGGAATAGCATGCCTGGCTTGGAATAAGGAACTACGAAGGACTACCACGATAGGCGTCAGGGTCACCAGGACACAGGCTTCAAGACCAACAATCTGACATTAACCTGCCACAGGTCTCCCTTGCTGGAAGCTATACAAAGAATCATAGAATTGTTAAGGTTGCAAAAGACCTCTGAGATCATCTAGTCCAACCATCAACCCCTCCCCCCCCCAAAAAAACCCCCCAAAATATCCCCCAAAAACCCAACAAAACAAAACAAAAAACGCCCCCCAAAAAACCACACCACCACAAAACATCAAACCACCGTGCCTGCTAGACTATGTCCTGAAGAGCAGGAATATACTCTCTCCCCACTGACTAAAACATATCGGCTCATTCTGAAAAGGCCATCTTGTGTTGCTACAACACATTTCACAGTGAGTTTTCTCTCAATGAGGGCTCATCTCCAACAACAAAATGTGTCCTTCAGGATTTAGAGGAGCTATAACAAACAAAGTAATAAACCCCCATGATTTGTTCTTTGAGGATCAGAGGCCTTGGGCTCCCTCTTAAAAAAGGTAGGAATGTAGAGCCTTGATTTGAGGAGATATGCTCCCAGAGTTATTGAATCTTGTAAGGCCAGAACAACCGTCATTGCTAACATATATCTTCCAGATATTTAAAAAAAAAATAAAAATAAAATCAATTGGAGGATGCTGATTAAAAAGAAACTCTGCATTTTTTGCTTTCATCTCTCGGGCAAATATATATGTATGTCTGCGTATGTATATGTCTTTCCTGTACAGTCCACAGCATTTTTTCCTATAGCCCATGGTATAAATGCCAAAAAAGTGCCAAAATGGAACAATTCAGAGACTGACTTAGTTTCGGTGTAGACTTCCATAGTACTACACAGTTGCAGGCAACTGCACTGCTAGATTCAAGTGCTTGGCAATGCTTCCTATTTAACTGGTGTTTATTCTTTGCATTCCTTGCAAATAAAGTTATTTTGTAAGAGATAAATATGCAGCCAGGCTTAGAAAATCCCATTTGTAAAAGTATTGTAGAATTCATGAATGGAAGCGTGCCTGAGAAATCACATCAGCCTCCTTCAAGGTGTAATCCATAACACCTGGATTCAAAAGAGAGCACGTCCTAATCACATAGGCACACGAGGAACTACTTTGTATTCAAAGATCCCATGTATTAGTATTTTGCATTAAAAAAATTACGAGCTAGCATCTTTTGTACTTTATGGAGGAGAATAAATTCATCAGATATGACTGAATAAAAAGTATTTTCTAATTCAACTAAGACAACAATCTTTTGTGAAGAAAACCCATTTACCTCTGATTTTTTAAATTTAGAACTAAATGACATTCAGTTTACCTCTATCAAGCAATTTCTTACCTCAGGTCCTGGAGGTCCCAATGGTCCATGGGATCCAGGATCTCCAATTTTCCCCTTAAAAAAATCCAAAAAGTTAGATTTTTGATGATAATTTATTTTTTTAACAGCAGATTGTTATGAAGATTTTAGAAACATTTCTCAAAAAGAAAGCCAACAAAAATGTGATGACTTTCCACGAAATAGGAAATTTTGTAACTGCCTCTCTTCGGATTCAATTAAGACTAGTTCTTCTTCATATCTCTTTGAAGTCACAACAAATAATGCAAATTAGCTTTAGATAAATAAAACCGGGAGGTTTGGGATGGTCCAAATAGTCATTAAAAAATCCCTTGAAATATATAGATAGCTGTTTTCACAAAAAAAAAAGCTACGTATTATTTAAAAGTCCAGGGAGTAACCATTATATATATTGGCTTATATACTTATATAGGTATATAGTATCCACTCATGGCCAAGGACACAGCAGTTTTGTGACTAATAATAGTAGAATTAGGTCCTATCCACATGTTATAGCGACTCCATTACACACAAATACCAACACACCTAAAATCTGACCAAGATATTTCTCTAAATTATATCTGTTCTTCCACATTTTTAAAAGTTTGCTGCTGCTGCTGCCATAATTAGGTATTCCTTGAGCAAAATTAAAGCCTGACTTGGAAAATATTTTTAAAAAATTTTTAACAAAATTAATTTCATTGTAAATGTATTCTACAAAGTTAAACATTATATTACTTGCAGGACCGAGGTCTCATCTTAATTTAACATAAGTCAAGAAGTTGGTCACATTCAGTATATGCTTAAAATCCACAACTGTTCAGGAATGGGCTAATTCACATGTTTATCTTTAAATGAAAATGCTTATATCTTTAAAGGAAAAAAAAAAATCTGAGTTTTCCCATCTAAGCTTAAGCAAATTTGTATATGTTTTTTGCAGGATTAGTGTTTATATTATAAAATCTCCAGGACAAAGAAAGTATTTTTCATTGAGTTTGAAGGCCTATGATATTCATGAGGTTTAAGCAGGTTTATCAGATAGTGGCTTGATTACACATAAGAAAATTGAGACTGGACTGATTAATTCTTTAACAGCATTAAGTATTGGCAGCTTTTAATTCTAAACCAAAAACAGGTGAGGAAAAAGCCAAGTAACCCCATGCAATGCTTTTCTGCCTCAACATTTACGAACCCAGCAGACGTGGCAGCAATGCATGGATGTCTTTAAAGTTGCTAAAAATCAGTAAATACTGGAATTCACAACTACTCCCGTCCCTATGAGAAATGACTGGCCATTATTAATGAGATTTCCCACACTCTCCAAATCCAGCTAGCCCAAATGGTCATCTTGGCAGCTCCCAAATCTCTCCATGGATTTGTTCCATACATCACCAACATGTCTATTCCCCCACAAAGTGACTGTCAAAGAATACCTAATATACTAAGCACTCCCATGTTAAAATTTTACACATGTACTGATCCCCAGTAAAATCTCACACGTTAGGATCTGACTCACTCACTAACCAGTCGCTAGAAATAAAAGCAGCTTAGACCTTATTCTTTGTTGATTTTGAACTAGGTAGCTTCTAGAGGATTACATGCAGTATGAGCACAAGATACAAAGTATTAAATAGAATAACATACAGTGATATACTGAGAGCAAAAATCGATGTGTAAACTTACTGGGGGTCCTGGCTTTCCTCTGATCCCTGGGGGGCCTGGTAAACCAAGAGCACCCTGAAAAAAAGAAAGCTATTAAATACAGAATCATAGAATCATTAAGGTTGGAAAAGACCTCTGAGATCATCTAGTCCAACCACCAACCCAACAACACCATGCCTACTAAACCATGTCTCGAAGTGCGACATCTACACATTTTTTGAACACCTCCAGGGATGGTGACTCCACCACCTCCCTGGGCAGCCAGTTCCAATGCCTCACCACTCTTGCAGTAAAGAAATTTTTCCTAATATCCAATCTAAACCTCCCCTGGCACAACTTGAGGCCATTTTCTCTCGTCCTATC
>VZTL01027913.1:1291-57903 GCA_013400535.1 Scopus umbretta | reverse complement strand
AAAAAAAAAAAAAAAAATCAAATGACTTTTAAAAGATGAGCAAAGCAACAGCAATAACATTAAGGAAAGATGGTGAGATAAACATAAGAAATGATTTAGCAATATCTAAAATGATATTATGCAGGGAAAAGTCTGTCTTCTTTTTGCCCAAACTACCTCTGGAAAAAAAAAAAAAGTGTTATACCTCTGTGGCTATGCAAGAATCTAGCAACAAATATGAATACAGAAATCTTTTGCCACTTGCTGAGGGCAACATGGAAAAGATGAGATGGACACCTACTTATTTCCAGTTCAGCACACATTCATTATTCTTTGGAGACTCTTTCAGCAATGTTAGCAAAAACATTCTTCTGCAGCCATCACCAGACTCACGGCTCACTGAAGAAAAAGGAAGACTGGTGACTTAGCATCCCAGCGGTGCTTGGTAAAGCTCCCAGGGAAATTGCCACTCGACGGTGTTTTAGCTTGCCATGACTGCTTAGATGATATATTCCATCATGTTAGCTGATGCCAAGATAAATTATCTACATTGCTGTCTTTTACTTGTGCTATATATTCTAGTTCAGCAAGGCATTTCTGTATTAATAATACTGTACGTTGAAATGCATACTTATGGTAACGATAGTATTGGTTGAAAAATTACAGAGGGATACTGAGCTGGGAAATTCAGCTTACAGAAGCAGAAGTTCCAAAACAGCTTTACAAAATGCAGATTGATGAAACTCCTGTCACAGTCTCCAGAGCTATTGGCTGACTTAATAAAGAACTGGAACTACAGAAAAATAAAACTGAAAAATGATCTCCCTGATAAGAGGAGGGTTGGGTTAGTAAGTCTGTCAGTTTTTTAAATCGTCCTCCACCTACGACAGCCTTGCTATGTGTTAGCACATGCTTATCAGTTTGGTTAAAACTTGCTGATAGAAAACAAAAATTACTTCAGCTACATAAAGCATACCTTTTCCACCATTTCTACGTGACAAGGGAAACTAAAACCAAATTGCTTTTACCTGTCAAAAAGATAAGATACCAGGAAAGGAAAACTAATGCTTCCTAGTATTAGGTTGTTTTTTGAGTTTTTTAAGGAAAAAAAAATGTAAAAAGAAAAGCCAGGTCTGACAACTGTAGTCGTAAATTTTCTGAAAGCCTTCATCTTGTTAAAACTCATGGCCTTGCAAATCTTGAAACTGACTGCTCAGCCCGCCAAAAGTCTGCACTTGGCAACAGCTTTGTGTATTGAAAAAATAATGGAAGGAAGGAATTCTTGGACTCAGCTTGCTGATGCTGTTCACTTTGCCATTGTTCTCATGAACAAACACAAAAATATAATCAGTTCTTGACACTGCATACAACTGGGCTGGACAAGCTACTTGAATTTAGGCTGTTGGTTTCTGCCAGAATAATATACTTAATCTCATGTTCAATATTGCATCGTGAAATAGTATAATGTGGTATAATTGACTAAGTGTTTTGGAACCAGCGCTGGGGTCTCTAGTTCTTTATGCACTTTTGGATGACCGCTACCATCTGCCTGAATAAGGGCCATGTGAAAACAGAGGCCAGGGTGCATAAACCCATTTGGAGAGCAGGTTTGGTCAAGGAACAGGGCTACACCACACAAGCTGTACTTGGGGATGCTGGCGTCACCTGAAATTCCCCTGGGGTCTTGGTGAAATTCTGCTACAGTTTGAAGAGTGCAATGGTCTCCTGTAAAGAAACTGGAACAAAGCACAGCTCTTCCAGTTGTCTTACTGACTGGGAAAGTAGGAACCAGCATAACTAGTATGATGCAATGCAGAGACACAGAGGAGCGCATAATAGTAATTTAGTGATGATGCCTATACACTGTGTTAGTACCCACAAAAGCCTCATACCACTAGATACTGAAGTCCTCTTTAGCTGTGTTTTGACCTCATTTCAAAACCCCACCTAGATTTGCTGATGCGTTGGAACTTTCTAAAGGGTGTTCAGAAATCTGGAGGAAAAGTTGCTGGGCCGTTTTCCTCAACTGCAAAATCTTACTGTACCAGTAAGGTCTTGCCAACCACGGAGAGTTAACTGTCCCTGAGCAACAATGCTAATGTGTCTTGGCTAAATAAAAGAAGTTACCATTAAACCACCCTAATATATCCGTAAGATCTATTAAGCTGTCAGAAGGATGTACAATGACCCTACCTTTACGGAGCTGCATTTCTATATCATAAGCATTTCTCCACACATATTTTTGTTCACACATTTGTCATCCCAAGTACTAAACTCTATTAAGACCAGAAACTCATTTGCAAAATTATTTCTGCCTCCACAAATGTCATTGTTTTTCAGCATATATACATACACCTCAGCTACAAACACACAAGTGAGGAGATCAGAGGAGCTCTCTGCTCCATAAAAGACCCCTAATTCCTTGCAGTCAAATAGAGCTGCAGCAGATGGTGTAAAGTGTCCAACAGTTCTGGGGGTCAAACTCTTATTCCAACAAAAAAAAGTGCATATCAGTGCACTCCCTGTAAAAGTCCTGTTCCAAATTGTCACACTGAGGAACTAAAAACTATAAACATGAAGAATGAGCTTAATAATTGTACATAATGAAGAAAGAAATGTCCGTTTCCGTGCTTTACTTTCTTGTCTTTACTTTGAATACAAATTATGTAGAGCACATGGGCACGTAATCAATGTTCTTATACAGCTGGAACTGTGCAAAAGAGTCCCACATATAAATGAGAGATGGCAGGCCACTCAAATGGAGTTCAAAGGCAAAAATATAATTGATTTCATGCTGGTCAAAATCTAAATATGCCATTAACATTTTTTTTTCCCAATAAATAGCTCTCATGGTTATATTTTGGTTATATAAAGTGGCAAAGGCTTTGGCCAGGTGATTGAAAATAATTTCTCTCTATATATATATCTATATAATTTCTATATTCTATATTTTCACAAAAATTATTGATGCTCAATCTCTCTGTGTGACTGCAATTCAGCAACATGACAAATGGAGCTTTGACCATGCAAACATTTATGCTCATGAATTCTAGGAAGGGCTAAACTGCTGACTAAGTTTTAGTCAAAATAATCAGTGATAGTATCTTTTTAGAAGTGATATATAGGCTTTTTAACAAACCTCAGATATATTTGTACAATTGTCAAAGTCCTTGAGATAAAATTCCAAAGACGGTCATGTAAGAAAGAAAAGCAAACTATAATTCAAAGCAAGTTTTCAAGATTGCAACCTCTAGTCTCATGAGTGGTTCAATTAGCTCAAATATGTAAACGGACAAGAACACAATGAGTCATGTTTGGATGACGAAGGCTGGAAGCCACAGAGGTTCCTTGACCAAGCTCGTGTGTCTTCACTGTAGCAATGCCACAACAATCCCAATCAGCCAACAAGGAGTGACTTATAGGAATAATTTTTGTTCTGAACATATCATTAAAGAGATAATAATAATGGAACTCAACTGTCATACAAAGGAAAAATTAGATGACCATCAGTCTAAACTAACAAACTTTTCAAGAATATTTCATGTCTCCAGATATTAAAACCAAAACCCAAAAAACCAAAACCCACTGGAGCCAATCATGGCTTTCTTAATTTAAGTGTAAACAGGTTATTTTCTCCCACATGTTATGAACTATGAACACGGCTTGGGGACCAGCCTTGATTGAGCCATCATCAAAAATTAAATCCAGGTCCTCTCTCAGTATGAATTACTTAAAATAAGGGAGTAAGACTACACAGTATGAAAGTATCAGTCTTGCCCACCTCCTGCAGGACTCATTCATGTCACAGAGCTTCTCTGGTGCAACTGTATTTATACAACTGCAGCTTGCAACTCCATAATGAGCATCACAACCTTATTGTAAAAACATTTTAAAAATTTGAATATGATACTGTATACAAGATAAAGTAATTTTGGTTAGGAATTAATTCTGCTTAGAATTTGGTAGCCATATATGGAATTAATGAGGGCTATGGATGTCGAAATTTTGAAAGTATTGCACTTCTTCAAAAGGTAACACTGGCTTTAGGGGTATAAACTAGCAAACTTGGTTATTTCAAACAAAAAACTCAGACACACCGGATCAGAAATAACCATACAAATCCAAACCAAGTATAGAGGTACTCCATACCAGCAATATGACAGCAGTTTTGCAGAGTGATTTTAATTAAAATCATGGCTAGCCAAACAAAAAGTTGTTTAAATCCCTTCTATTTGTTTTTATTATTTCACAAACATACAAGACAAACATTCTTGTGAAGACATACCAAAGTAAAGTAATAAAAAGTGTACTCACTCTTAGTCCTGGAAATCCAGGAGGACCAACACCACCACCAATTCCCTTCAAAGGAAATTAATTTTAGATTATCTAAATTCCACCATTTTAAAAAATTCCCACTGATAAGATAAACAAAAGTGATCTGCAAAGTGAGTCAGTTGGGATTTTTATAGACAGTTCCTGAAGAATGACAGCTAATCACTGTCTAGGTGAACATGCTTATTAAAATCCCTGATTGTGGAATTAGGTCTCAAGATATTTGCATCATGAAGTCATTCCTGCATTACCACAGAATATGACATTTGTTACCATGATATTTAAAGTGGGAAGAAGAAAAAAGAATTTTTTTGGAGTGGGAAAAAAATCACGGTGAGAATTTATTACAATTCCTTTGAAAGATAAATAGAACACCAGCTCAGTTCATAGGAAGACTTTTGCAAATTAAAGGCTACACTCTTTTTATGAAAAATTGTTTCTTGATACGAACTACAGTGTTTGTACTTTATCTAGAAGTAACACGTTCAATAGTACTCTACTACTGCCTCTGTTGCACTCAAGTTTAACTCAACAGAGGCTAAAATTCCAAATACCACGGAAAACAGTTGCCGAGTCTCTTTGCCCTGTGTCAAAGGGGTGTTGCAGCCTCCAGCTCTTCGCAGGCTGTCCCAACACCTTGGACTTGCTACTCAATGGATGTCATACATAGGGTTCACTGCAGCCCACCAGCACTCACAGTGAAGGGGAATATAAAAGGCAAATCTGAGCCCATTCTGAAGCTGTCCAACAGGGCATGGCTGCTGGGCATGGCACAGAGGACACCTTGGTGTTCTCCTCCCTCCTTTGGTGCCCATGCACCTCCTCCAACCTGCTCCAAACTAACTACAGGCGAAGTTGAATGCCCTAGCAACATCCTCCAAGGCAGACTGGCATCCCTCAGAGAATTGAGAGGGTGCTGTGGAAAGGAAGGATGGCACTATGCTGTTAAGCAGAAGAAATTAAGCATGGAGACAAATGTCATTAGCATCAAGTCAGCACATGGGAAGAAATGTCTTCCCTTCCAGTTCCTGCCACCACAGGCCTCCCAGGCAGCCCGGCCTTCGGCTGCCAGCTCGGGAAGAGGGGCCGTAAATACCCCATCAGCATTGCAGCCCCCTGCAGCTGCAGCTCTGGCCCCTTGCCTGGACCTGCCCCGCAGGGTGAGTTTGGGGGGAGGAGGGGAGAGGGGTTGCTGCCTGTCTGAGAAGGCGGTAAGATCAGCAGCTGTCTTGGCAGATTAGAAGGAACTTGTTTGCAAACGCTTGCGTTAAAAGAGGCTTCTTCCTAAAGCGCAAGTCTGTAATTTCAGATCCAGGCTTTCTGAGCTTGTTTCTGCTACAGTGCTGTTGTTCTGCAGATCTTGTGGAAAGACAGTATCTGCTTTATTGGGAATGGAGGGAGATTTGGGAGTACCAGGAGGGGAAGGAAAACTAACCTTTTCATATCATTTGCAAAGCAGCTGGTGACATTCACAGCTCCTCAGAGGGCTTTCAAGATAAAAAGCACCATACTGACATCACCTGACATTCCCACAAGGAGAACTTTGCCTCAGGGACAAGACATGAAAAATTACTTTCTTCCTATGCTCCAGAATGCTGACACCAAACATCAATAACACACCAACAACAATCATATAAGCTTTTCTAAAATAAGTTTCTAAGACTGGTGTCAGGAAAGGGCAGGCCTTCAAAAAGGAGAGCATCTCTGACCAGGTGCTGACTCTGGTGCGTATCAGAAAAACCTTTAGACGCAACTTGACAGCAGTTTCCAAAGGAGCATCCAATAATAAAAGCAGATTCAAATCAGCTGCTCTTTTGCCCAGCACTTATTGCTGTTCCCTTGTCTGGCCCAAAGCCCTTCCACTGGTTTCTCATATCAAAAGAAACCCGAGTCTGGAGTCTGCAGCCAGAGTTTCCCGACAAATACAGCAAGACAATAAAGCTCCTTTGCGGGCAGCCAGTGAAGTGACGTGACTGCGCCGCGGTTTAAATACCGTACCACGAGAACACTTTAGCCTGCACACGCTGCCAAGGACAAAGCTGTTATCATACTGATTATAATGCACTAAAAGACATACTAGCATAATTGTATTCAGTAACAGTTCAAAGGATGAAATCAATTATCAAATGCATAAGCATAGGAAAGCTAGCATTTTGACACGCATGCAGAATCCCATTTTCTTAAGGTGATCTTAGAATAATGGTTTAAATAAACAACGCAAAGTCATTGAAGACAAAACATTCATCAGTAATGCAATGAGGACAGCAAGACATCTGATTCTCAAGGTAGTCAGCACATGCAGCAGTGGAAACTGCGTTCTTCCAGCAGCTTTTTCCTTCTTTTCTCTCTTTTTTAAACCACTGCTTATTACAGTACTATCCTAGCAATTTCCATGGAAAAGTAAGTCCAAAATTTTCCTGTGGACCTCAAGGCATTGCTTTTGAAGCAACAGTCTCCTTTCCATTTGGGAGGGGAGTTAATACTGAGTGTTACACATGTTACCATGTTAATCAACACACAATTTGATACTTACAGGATTCCCATCTGGACCAGGGGGGCCTCTATTTCCAAAATCACCTGGAAAACCCTAAAGCAGAAGAGAGAACGCTTGTTCTTTATTATCCTAGACATGAAAGGTAGTCTAAACACTGAATTTCTATAGATGTTAGAAATTAGGACACCAGCAAGTGGATTCAGGGAGAAGAGATGGAGGAATGGGAGAAGCAGAAAGTTTCAGCTGCACCATTCAAATGAATAGTGGTGTTTGTTTGTCTCCTCAAATCACAACCAAAAATATATAAGTATACACAATGTAAGCATAGGGAAAAATCAGATGAATGGATGCTTTAAGAGCAATATTAAGCAAGTACTACTTCAATTGTTTGTTTGGAGTCTCCTTTCCTATTTAGTATTTTTACTTAAAATATTTTTTTTTCCTGTTACCTACAGCATTCAGTAAAACATCTGTCTTATGTTCCCTCCTTACTTTTCCCCAAATAATGGGTGCAGTCTCAGTGTGACACATTCATTAAAAATAAAATTTTTCATCTTTCTGGCACAACACTGTCCTTACCAATGTGAACACTTGCCTTAGTCTGCATCTAGGGACTGAAACAGTAACTCAAACATGACATGCAAAAGCCTCATTCATTTTATCAGAGTTTGGACTTCAGAGACTAGATTATCAGGACAGGGGAGAAATCTGACTGGCCAAGTCAAGTGTCAAAGCTTGAAACAGAATTTCCATTTCTTGCTTGAGAAGCAAAATGAAATGGAAGTCTACCACTTTACTCTCTAAACTTTCTTGCTTCCTCTCAGGATTTCACACATTGTTTTACTGTTTTCTGATGTTGTCAACTGCAGAAGCACATGAGTTGCTGGGGAAAAGTGGTTTGTTTTTTGTTTGGGATTTTTTTGGTTGTTTTTTTTCTTAAATTAATTTTTATCAGTGTACTGTTGCCAGGCCGATCTCACTATTTCTCTGGAAGAGCCACATGAAGCTAATAGCAAACTCATGCTATTAGTTTGAAGCAGCACCATGAAATATTTTCATAATTCCTATCACTGTATAAAGTTAGGAGAAAGGATGGAGCACAGGTCTACAAAGAAGTCAACATCCTTCCTAATTACATTGTAAAGCACGTAGAAAGGCCTATCACCAAATCTGCAAAACACCAGGTTGGAAAGGGATTCTGCCTGGAAAAATCCAAGTTAAGGCACTCACAGAAAAGAGACTTTTCCTGGAGCTGAAAAGTCTCACATAGTATTAGAGTACTGCAATAACCGAGAGATGCATTGACCTCAAAAAATCAGCTGCAAAGTACCAGAGCGTTACTAGTCCATCTCCATGGGGCAAAGGAGCAAATTCCATCCTTACAATAATTTTTACATGACATAATCTTATTTGTCTTTTCAATGTCTGAATGTCTTTTTATCCCTCCCTGTGTATCAGGAACAGTACTTTGAGGCATTAACCTTTCACCTCTGTAAGGCTGCGTTCCAACCTGCTGCAGGCCAAAGGTACAATTAATCTGGCCTTTTTAATCTACCTTGTTTGGATGACATCCACATAGCTGTCCAGCTCAGGACTTAGTATAGCAGCGTCTTTCCTTAATGGAATGGGGGATATGTCTCATCATACAATATTATATGAACTGCAGACAGGATTACGATATAAAACTGTGGCAAGGAAGTGGAAAAATCATACCATAAACCAAAATAGTTCAAGCACTGCTTAAGCCATATTTGGCTTTAGCAATAACTTAAACCCACAGTCTATAAAAATTAAGGCAACTTTTTATATGTGTGTATATATATGCATACATGCTGCTAAAACAATATGCTGAAACAACTTGATGGGCTCTTAATTTCCATCATCACGCATAACACCGTGATTTAATCTGAGACATACTTAAACACTCCCTGTACCATCTTTTGGGTTGATTTTGTTTGGATTTTTTTTTCTGCATTCTACTGCAAGTTCAGGAAAGCAACTCTCACAACAATGAAATTTTTATTCAGGATCTGATCACAGAACTCACAAATAAGAATCTACAGCCATCATTGTAAGACCTGACAGTACAGGTCTTTGTATCATTACCATCTTATCACTTAAGCAGTAGAGGTTCATAGGTTAAATGGTCAATAAAACAGATTTCAGTGATTCTCAATCTGTACACCACTGGCCAAATTTTTGCACAAATCTGAAAATGCACTGTAAAATTTCACACATGCAAAATGGGTATTTGATGGTGGCTATGTTGTTAAAAGCTGACAGCTGATAGGATGTAGACGAAGATTAATTTACTACCCTTTCCTTAATAGCATAATATTTTGGTTGTACTGCCTACTATTTGTAGATGGTGGAAGCAGCAGAATTGCCATAACACATATGAATACCAATTTTTTTTAAGAACACACAAATGAGGCATCAAAAGTGAAATGGAGGATGCAACAGAGCAGTTTTACTAGCCACCAGATTGTAGATGCAGGTCACAGATGACAGCTTATCTACAGCAGGAACCCAGCATAGCATGAGTTACAAAAGGGACGAGTTACAAAAGGGACAGATTACCCACAGTCATCATAACCTCATTCTCAACTGATACTGATCAAATTATCTTAGTAAGTTGAAAAATTAAAGGAAAATGTAATGTAGGAGAACAGTCAGAAAAGCCTAAAATTGGAAGCAATACAATAACACTACTGTGCAACAAGTGTTTTATTATATCAGTATTGTAATTTAACATTACTATAGAGCATACAAAGGACAACTACTGATAATATTAATATAAAACAGAATATAACTGTTTTTCCAGTTACAGTGGACTTGATTAGTAAATTCTTGGTATAATTTACGAGGTCTGTCCTGTCACATTGACGCTAGTTGTAACTAATCCCATATAGAAGAAAACTGTATTAAAACGTACACCCAAATGTGGCCAAACTATGTATGTAAAAGCACTATGCGTCATACTAACAGGACAGACAATGCAGTACAAATACTGCAGAACTAGCCAAATTTCATATTACAAGCATACAATGGAAAGAAATTTAATACATATGCTTTTACTATGAAATACTTTCTTTAAAGCCTATTGTATGTAAAACTAATCTAAAATTCAAACAGATCCTCACTCTGTAATCTTCACAATAAAGATTTTGGTAATTGAATATTTTGTTCCGTTTCAAATATACCAGAGATGTTACAAATATGAATAACTGCTAAGTAGTAACATTTTGAAATGTAAGTGTACAATCCCTTGTACGATCCACTTTTCTTATACTTTTATATTCCTTTCCAAAAATGACATCATAATTGGGATCTGTTTTCTTTCAGAAGGATCTCTGCCAGTCAGACAGTTTTTTTCCCCCAAATATTATTATTGACAGAAGTTTTGTCCAAAGAAGTAAGTTGCATCCTAGAACACAAGGTGGAGAGCCTGACTTCAGGCACTATGCAATTCCCATGCCAAATTTCCTTCAGTGACAGCGCCCTCCCCCAAAAGCACTGGTGTCGTTAACTCCATGACACTGTGTCAAAAGACACCGTTATCACAGCTGTCATCGTCTGGGGTTAAAATAACACGCATTCTCCAAGCTTGTGATCCAGCAAAGTACTTCAAGGTTCCCATGTGATTGCTCTCCTGGTTTGGTCCCTATATTAGTAGCCTTTAATCAAATAAGTACTTGATAGATCACAGAAAAGATTTGGAACGAACCTTGGGATTGAGGAAATGACAACATGACAGAGGAATCAGTACGGAATGGCGATAATTACGGACATTGTGCAGAGGTGCTGTTGGTGCTCTGTCACCTATGTGAAGCCTTTCTGAATTGATTTATATAACTAAAAGTCCTTATCAGATCATAGCCTGGCACTGATAGAAGTTGTGCTCTTATTGCAAATGAAAAATAACTGCTTACCACAGCATCCACAGCACCAACTGCTACGAACGGAAACAAACTGGCAATCACAAGTCCTAGTGAAACCTGCCACTGATGTTGAGATTATAATGCAAAACATGTTTTCAGGGTGCCCTGCTGTCACCTCCTCTTCCTTTTCCAGACTGAGCAGAAGCCTTTGCTTTCTGTCCAGGTTCTCCTTCTTCTTAAATGCTGCACATGATTCGCCAGCACCACACACTGCCAACTACTGCAAGGTACTGATGGCACAGACCCCTTCTTGCCCAACACCAAGATGCACAAAGCAGCATTTGATCCAAATTAAAAGCAAACAACAACATGGTCAACAAGCAGAAGAGCACCCTGTCCTGCTAGCTGAATAATGAAAAAAGAGATATTTTCATTTTATACCTTAATTTGATAGCAGCTTCAGAAAGAGCAGTCTATCAACTTAATGATACCTTTCTCTGCTTGCCTTTCTTCACATCAAAAGGAACTAGGCTAGTGCCTTTTTTGGCTGGTGTTAGATCACACAGAAAACAAAACATAATTAAACAGAATCCTCCATGACTTTCATAGCATACATTGAGGGCCAAATGATGGTAATTGCACTACCTCTGCCAAACAAGCTTGTTCAGTGTGCTAGATGAAAGTCATCTGAACTGCTGAGTGCAACTGAGTGCACAACTGGAGAATGCTATTGCAGTTTCCAATCTCAAACCACAAGCAAGTTAAAATTAGAAACTCCTGGATAGCTTCAAAGACCTAAAATAACAAGGTTGCAGCAGAAAACAAAACACTTGGCATTGAAGGTATACCACAGGAAATATGTAAACCTTGATAATGTACCCTTGGCAGATTTGTGTTTATTCTCAACTCTAGAAATATATGTTAAGCAGAGGACAGCTTTAAATTACCATAGTCCAGAAATATCAGACATTAGAAGCAGCTTATTTGCATTCAAACCAACACCAAAATCAGGCTTATGAAACTTGCATCATATCTGTACTTCGTGCTAACACTAATTTTACCGAACATATTTATGTCCTCAGGCAGCTGATATCAGTAACTAGCCACAAGGCTCATCATGTTAAGTTTTCCTCACTTCAGAACATCTAGTAGTTACAACCTGCACAGAATTTGCAGTACTGCAAAGTACTAACTGGAAACAACGGGAAGTCATCCATGGAAAAAATAAAACTAACATTTTTCAGCTGAGGAAAGTTACAGAGTGATTTACAGGTGCATTTACATTAGCAGCAGAAATTGTAACATGTGAGCTTTACCTGTCTCCCTTTAGGACCTCTTTTTCCACGGAAGCCTGGGATGCCCTGAGAAAGAAGTAACCCATCATAAGTAGGTTTTCATTTCTTCAGTAGCTAAATTGAAGTAATTAAGCCCACAGTTGATTGGAAAAGACAATGTGAGAAGTAGCACCATTAAAAAAATAAATATATATATATATTTGAGCAAAGAATCATAGAGACAATATGCTACAACAGAGGGGCAGAAACACAAACTTTGCTTCTCTTTAGTGTGGCCATGTCAGAACGACTGTGAAGAAGGGCCATATCTTGCTTCCATCAAAGTACATGGCCAGACATCCTTTGTGCTCAAGAGAAGCAAGAAAAAGCTCAAGCACAGAGTGACAGAGATTAAGATTTCCAGGACTGGTTTTATTGCAAACATCATCTGACAACTGACAAACATTAATTATTGACTGAATGAAATTGCTCATTATGTAACTTGGTGGTAAGAAAAAATACCCCTAACCCTTGCAGCTCTAGATTAAATTCAAATAATAATTTGCAGCTGTTCCCCATTTAACTTCAGCACCAGTGCATGTCATTGATTAGACTAATTAGGTATGACCTCCTTATTTAATTTCTTACACATCAGTTTTGCTTTTAGACAAAGGCTTAAATGAATGGTTATACGTTGTACTTCCCCGCCCCCCCATTCTAACATACATTGCATTACCACCCAATCATTAATATTTCATTAATGTTCCATTAAACCTACCCTTTCTCCTTCAGGCCCTGGTTGTCCTGCCACACCTGGAGGTCCAATGAAACCCTAAAAACATAAGAACAGTTGTTGATTACAAGGCTGCTTCCCATCCAACACTGCTTGTCTCTCAGTATTGGCCAGCTGTGGGTTCAAGATGCAGGGATTAAATTCAGACTCATTTGAAATTACCAGTGAAGCTCAATCAACTTAAATATGACGAGGATTTACTCTCCAACCAATATCAAAACCAATTTCCTATTATAACAGTACAGAATCAATTAATAAAGAATTACTAAGAAAGTGTTCCAATGAGACAAAGTTGCATCAGAGCCCTTATTTATTAGAATCAATGAAATACAAAAAAGCTGCTGAAGTTAACCTTATTCATGAAATACATCAGAAAAGACGTTCTCATCTTTAATAACACTGTGTGATCACTGCTATATGCAAGAGTCCTAGAAAGTTTACCTCGTCATAAGCAGAATGTTTTTGTTAAAGTTCAGTCACAATGCATTTCTCTCCCACCTTCCCCTCAGAAAGCTGGAAATAGATCCTCTGATATAATCAGTTGTATGAACACAGAAACATGCTGTTGGCTCAGGAGAAACGATAGTACAGTTAACAAAAATAGAAGTATAGATGGATTCTGCACTACCAGATTCAAACTGAGATTGGAACAAAAATATTATGAGTTACTAAAAAAAGAATCCCTTGCTTTCATCTCTCTCTCCAGTCCTCTGATTGTAATGATTTGGGGGTCTTGGGTTGCTTATTTATTTATTTATTTTTAATTATGAAAGATCATGCCCATCTTATCATCCAGCCCTAACGAGAGTGAGGAAAACAAAGGCACTTCTTTTTTTCTACAGTTTCTTAAAACAGCTGAGAAGCAGAGCATAGTTTGATTGTAGGAATGTTCTAAACTTAAAGCTCTAGAGATATTTCGTATCCTGTTGCTGTACACCTCCATGGCACAGTAGCATGTCTCAACAGGGCTGCGTCATTGCTTTTATTGGAAGGTGCTTATAGAATTCATATACAGGACTTAGCCTTGAGACCTGACAGGTGTTTTCCCCTAAAATTACTTGTATGTTGGCCGTTTTTAGCTTTCTGTGAACAGAGAAGTAGTAACTTTTCAGGAAATGACTGAGATCACTTAATGTCGTGTTGGTTGAGAGGAGAATGAGACAAAATGCATTGAGAATCTGAGCAAAAATAAACTGAAGAAATATAAAAGATACAATCCCTGAGGGTGCAATATCTGTGGGCACTTTATCCTGACAAATTAATTTTTAACATCACTGTGATGAAAACTAATATTAAAAAAACCCACCCCCAAAACCTAGACATATGTTTAAGAAGGTGATGCAGGTAAAGGCTTTTAGCAACTACATTAAAAAAAAAAAAAACGGGACAAAAGCAAATATAGCAATACAGTAAGATTATTTTAACAGATACTTGAGAAAACAGCACACTGCTCAGCAACCTGTACAGCATGAGCTGAGGGCCTGAAAACACCTAGCAAAAGGCTCCAAATCCTAGGTGCAATCAGCAACATACAGGTTTCTGGAAACCCAGGTATACTGCCTGACGGAGAGAGTCCGTCTGAAAAAATACTTATACAAGCATGTGTAGGCATGCACATGTGCGTATTAAAGAAAACCAAAATACAAACCAAAACCAAATAAAACAACCCAGAAAAAAGCCAGCCTATTTTACCTCCAAGAATACTCAAAAGCAAACGTTGAATCAGCAGAACCTTAAGAGCATTAAGAGCCTTCAGTCCCTGGGATATACATGACCATAGCTGAACTGTTCAAAAATCTCAAGATCACTTTTATGGTTTTATGTGACAGGATGGTTTCCCTTTCTCAACTTCTGTAGCTGTTACAGATTGCAAATGCCAGATACGTCTCCCTTCTTGACAGCTTCCATTATGGAAAATAATGCTTCAGGCAGGAAATGTCCGCTCCTCTTCACTCCCAGCTCGCAGACACCCACATTCAGTATTGCCTTCCTTCTCTTGCCTGCATGCATTCCAAGTGAGAGGAAGGGCAACAATGTAAGACTACTCTATGCTGCTAACCATAGGAAAAAAAAAATATCAAATCCCTACATGTATTTTGAAAGAAACACTATGTTTTCTCTTTTGCAGGTTCTGTAAAGACAGAGTGGTTCAGCGAGCGTACAACTGGCACAGCTGAATGAAACTCCTCATCCCCTTCCTTATGTACGGGTAAAATTAGACATGCACGCCAAAATGCTTAAAGTGTTTACTTACTCTTACACCTTTAGGACCTGGGTTACCTTCTGGTCCAGCTAAGCCCTAATACAAAAAAACATGAGTTGTATTTAATTTTAAACAACCAGATATGCTCTATTTAAAAGAACTGTAACGGTATTTGTTAACTGCAAACTGGCGATATATTCTTAAAATGATTAGGATTGAAGAAGGTGTCATCAAGCAGCCCCCTGGGTCCATGTTCAGAAAGGTCTCACATTAATTCACAGCTGAAACTTAGACAATGACTGAAACTTCCTTTACATTAAAATTATTTCTTCTGGGAGGACAATTTTTCCAGACCCAGTGATCTGGCATGACAGTGACATAATCTCACAGGATTTTTCATAAGCTTTTATATTTGGACACATTTCCAGTTATTTTCAAGCTAATGTCAGAATAGCATATGTAGTCCAAATGCTCTAAACCTTTTATGCGATTCAACACAAACACATTATCATCCATTACTACAGAAAATGTTGTAATGGAGTTTTAAAATATATAGCCATTACAAATAAAATGCTGAAGTATTGGTCAAATTCACCCTTCAAGCAGACACAAAACCACAAAGTCAATTGTTGAATTTGGCTCATACACCTTTATATGGAGAAAATAATGAATATTTCTGCTTTATGTCTTACTTGTATTACTGGACTGAGGTATCTGTTAGCTTACACATAAATTTAAAAAAAAAAAGTATTTATCTAAGTGCTTGTGTTTATAGAAAGCTGCTTTCTGGCTTTATTGGTTCTCCTCAAATATCTTTTAATGTTCTGTTTCCCTAAAGAGCTGAAGAAGTAGTTTCAGCAGTGAAGTAAATACATTGGTGAAAATCAGGAGGAACTATACTACAACAAGCAGTTTCCTATTGCTTCTGGACTTGAAATATGACAAAAATAAAACACATAGAACCACAAGAGGTTTATGAAGGAGCATAAAGTGTTTAGACATTCAGTACTTTGGTAATGTCATTTATGTATTCCAGAAAGGTACAGCATTACTGCACCTGACCCATCCAAATTAAAGAGCCACAAGACTCAACATTACTAAAGGGCACTGCCTGTGAAATAGGTTTGTTTCAAGGATAAATGATAGGATGTAAAAAAATACATTTATACTCTTAGTAGTTCAAAAGGAGTTAAATCTGGTATGTTTGAAAAGAACAAACAAGAAAACCCCCAAACTGCAAAGACATTAGTATAGTTACTGCACCTGCCTGCCAGGGTAACCAACTGCCCCAATGTTGCCAGCCATTCCTGGAATTCCCTAAGGGGAAAAAGAAAGGGAAAAAAAAAAAAAAAAAAAGAAAGAAAGAACAAACAGGTTTAATGTCATGTTTTGGAGTTTATTTGTTTTATTATTTCTCTTTTAACACCTTGTCATATGACACAGCTTAAGCTCATAGAAGAATTGCTTTTTAAGCAAGCTACATAGCAACACCCTAGAATTTACTCATCATATATAAGTAACTCCACCAATTTCAGTTACATATCCTTCAAAAAGGATTGCAAGCAGCGTAGCCTAAGATTTCGTGACATACAAGAGTGCACCCCTTATTTCCATAATAAAAACATAGATGCTATTTTATAAAAAGTAATTGAGAAGGCCTATAGGAGACAGGTCCTTGCAATGAATTAACTGCACTGGTCTTAGCTGTATTTGAACAAATGTGTTGAATGTTTCATTAAAGAAGAATCCTTGTGTCCTTACAAAGCCAAATTTCTTTGTTTCTTCCAGAATCAGGTCAATATAGCACTGGATTAGTCATGAATGTATAGAACTTCTCTCCATCTTATTCCTCCTAATCAAATCCCAAAGTCATTTTTGTTGGTTTTTTACTTAACATCTGCGCATCTGACTGTTTATTTTCAGAAAAAAATTAGCTTTCTGAAATGGCGCCAAATGCCATGGCCCCGTCAGTGAGAAATAGGAAGCTCCACCTACCTCTGTTCAGTTAATTTTATTTTAAACAAGCCAAGTCCATAAATTGGACACTCTCCCAGCCTGACCCTTCCACCCACTGTCATATATCAGTGTTACCATAGCAACGGATCAAGACTTCCTCTCTAAGCTGTTCACAGCTGATTTATGGAGAAACAGCAGTCTTAGGAAGCAGAACAGAAGTGCAGATGCAAAAAGGGGTTGCAGTATTTTTTGTTTAAATGAGCTGCCATTGAGATGATTCTGTCACCTGCTTTTAACTGGTAGTGATTCATCCTCTGACAGATGTTCCATCATGGAACTAGGATCCATGGTCTCCTATTTTGGCTCAGCTGTACCTCAAAATATGCGTCTATGAAAAAACTAAAACCGCAGTAGAATCATTGCATTTACAACTTATCTTTTAAAACTTCTCCATTCTTACCAGCTGTTCAAGAGTTTCCACAATTCACAAATTCAAAGGAATGTCTGTCCTTGCTGTACAAGCTCCTAAACACTACAGACACGGGTAGGTGCTACAGGTGACTAGTAACTGGTCTAACTTACCACCTTCACCAGCCAGGCCTGAAAATATCAGCCGTAAGAACAACGTGCAAAATAAAGCTCTTGCATCCAAAGTACTCTCCTAAAAGTTACATCAGAGTATTTTCTAAGTGATAATAATGAGGGAAAATATTTAGAGCAGCAGTATGAGAACACTGAGGATGTTGCGCATCCCCAGTTTTCACACTCTTGAACATGAATTGCCTTCGAAGGAACTTATATGCTTGATTGCATGAATAATGAGCAGAATTACTTTTCAACGCAAGCTTCACTTTTTCCCCTCCATAGTAACCATAGTAACCAAAGTAACCATAACTGATTACTTTTCACCTGCAACATCTTCATAGATTGAGGCACTCTTCTCCTGATGTTAAGAATGACTTTTTTTTCCACTGGCTATCTCTTTCTCTCACTGCAAAATTATAGTCATCACAGAAAAACGCCTGTGGGCCTATAATAAAAATCACCACTCATTCAGCTAAGATTTGTGTTTAAAACTCATTGAAGTCATGGATGATGTTCATGAGTATCATCTGTTATCATCACCATTTCCCTTTCAGTGTCATCCAAATGGAGGCTCATGCTTCCATCTCCTCTGCCATGAGGAGCTTTGTCCATGCTAACAAGACGCACTAGCAATTGGGTGTCTTTGAAATTCACATTCAGATTGCTTCTTGAACTGACATGGAAGTGAGAAAAAACACTAAATAACCATTTCATTTTCTATATGCTAGGAGATTTAAAAGGCATTAAATCAGTAGAGGTTTTGACATAATGCAAACTGTGCCTCTAACAAGAATTTTACACCAACCTTCACCAAGCCAGTGTGGTAGTTGAAGAAAATCAAGCTGGTCTTTTTCATTTCATTTAGACCACTTTTTACCATACCAACCTCTAAATAATCTGAATTCTTGGTCAAGAATGATCAAGTATTTCCTTAAGCAGTCAGTAATCTACACTGATTGCTTGTATTGAACACTTATATTGGATTACGTGTTCTTCTATCCTCAATTGTTCATCTGTAGAGTATAGTTTACTGTGCTTTCATTGCTTACCTGCTCACCCTGTGGCCCTCGCTGTCCCAGATAACCCTTAAGACCCTGCAGGTAGAGAAACAGGTATGTGATACAGTTAATCACATAAAATCACAAAAAAACCTTTTTTGCCTATTCCAATCTCCCTTTATCAAGAAAAAAAATTTTCCATACTCGTTTGCCTGCAGCATTAGTGTGGTTTATATTTAGCAGCTACAGGAAGGCTGAGTTAGAGAAAAAGGGTTAGAAATCTTCACAGCAGTTTAGACAATTTCAATTTATCAGCATGCTTAAAGACAGTTCCAGACTTGTACTCTTTTAAACAAATGAGTACGTGGGATGCTGTCCCCAGTTGTTGTTGAAACTGCAGAATTGGATTTGGTACAGTGCACTTCCCCATTCCAAATCCTTGTCACTATGCCCTTTCTGATCAAGGCAGTTCAGAGAAGGAGTATAAGTAAAGGGTCATCCCATGCTATTCTAGGACACTCTCAAGAAAGAAAGACCTTCCGGGACACACAATATCTCTTTTCAGAATTAACACAGAACAAATTTCAGCCTTTATGGAATTTATATTGGTAGGGAGAATAGCCTGTTCCTCATCCCAGAAATCTTCCCTGTGGTGCTGGAATCATGAAGCTGTCAAACATTACTCCCTGTGCATTGACCATTTCATGCATATTTTAGTTCTTAAAGAAAAAAAAAAAAAAGAGCTGGAACCTGCCATCTGCATCAGAACACTTGAAAGAGGAACCTTCTTCTTGGATGTCTTTACACTGTACTAAACACACCCAGACAAGCTGGCCTAAAAGGAAGGCTGTAACGGTTGCATGATTGATGCAGAAGCCAAGTGTCTGGTCTCCACATCCCTTGCAAGAGGTACTGGGAATATGCAAGTTCCAAAAGCTGCAGCTTGAAAGAGAAAGACCAAACCAATCCTCATTCTGGATGGAAATCTATCATAAAATTGGCCTCAAAGACATTGACAGAGTAGCGGGAGTGTCTTGGCTGATATCAAACATGTGGCTGCCTTGCGGCATGATGATACTTATTAGTCAGTAGAGATTTGAGACCCACTGTAATAAGAAGAAATTCTGCAACTGATTTCAGCAGATCAGATACCCCAAAGTTTTGGATAAGCTTCTGCATGACCACAAGAGTATTTCTGCATGAATTAATTTTATTATCATATACAAAATTAAAAGATGGAATGGTTTTGCTGGTGATAATTTTAGATAACAGAAGAGAATGACATCTGTCAGCTCCAAAATTTGCAATTTTGCTATTATAGGCTTGCTTGAGAAATCTTGAGCCAAAAGAGATGTTCTCATTAAGAAACCCAATGCCCTCATTTTCTCAAAACCCAACACAGCAGGTGTGTCCTTTCATTTTGCTAATCACACACAGGGCATTGCCAGTTTGCAAAATTACAATGTATTCTGGCTTCAATCCTCTCCTGTAGCTTAAGTCTAAATAATTTATATGTGTTATCTTGTATCTAAGGAAGTAGGTCTGCATTGCTGTTGGGGAACTAAAAAAAAAAACACACACCAAAAAAACAAAACCAAAAACTGAAAAAAACCCACCCCAAAAATCCTATAACACACATAGCCAGGAGTTGATCTTGGATAAAACAGTTAATATGAAATATCCCAGTTTGCTACACTGATGCCTGCCTAAACCTGTTTTTTTATTGAATTGCTAAAGCAGAATTAAAGATGCCAACATAAGCCAGTAACTCACCTTTAGCTTTCAAAATGTGCCTCAGAAAGCCGTATAGTTTTTTATACTCTCAGCCCACTCTGTATTTAATCAGTTTTATCCATTTCAGAATTTTATCCTCTCTATGCTTAAATGACCAACTAAAGTAGGTGTTGCTAGAAGAAATCTCTCAGTAGTTTACTATTTTGGTAGAAAGAGAAATGGAAAGCAAATGCTGCTATACAGAGAAACACTGAGAGAGGTTTGTCATAATTTAGTGTCAAACTGGCTCAGTTTAGCTGATTAACACCTGCATGGATAGTCTCAAATGAAGGCACACAAGGAAGTGTGAGATGAAGAAGGAGGACTAATTACTGCTATGCATGTTTCTACATAACAGCATCTTTCTTCTGCCAGAGGAAAACTCCTCTGAACTCGTATTTTAGAGTAGTATGCCCATATTCTTACTCAGAGTTAACATGGCCTTAATTCATTCTAACTCACGAAATGCTGGTTGGCAATGAAGCTAAACCACGCTAAGATGAGTATCGTTCCAAAGAGAGAGTTTTAACATCGGGTTTTCCTTTCTTGTGACTTAGTTAATCCTCCTAAAAGTCTTAGGTTTTTTATTAGTTTGGGTTCGTATTCTTGAGCATACCCATATAAATAAGACCCAGTTTGCTTGGAACTAAGATGAAAGTAAACAAGAAGAACACAAGTACCCATTGCAAAACGAAATACCTCCCAATTTCTAATGAAGATTAATGCTCTGATTTAAGAGCTCAGTCTGGAAGAGAAAGGTTTGAAGCTTCCAATTACAGCAATACAGACTTCAAGCACATTACAAAAACACAGCAAGTTGCAAGAATACTTCAGTCTGTGTGAGAGAAAAATCTTTACCACCAACTAATACGACTCAGAAAAGACTTCATAGCAAGCTTAAATGTCTGTCTTCTACCATATGCCTAGCACAGTGGGATCCAGACTGAGTGAAATCTGTATATAGCAAAACGCAGATGTTAAATCGTAACAGCAAGGACTGTTCAAGCCAAGTCTTTCCATCTTATTGGTGCCCATTGTGTTTTATTAGAATTTTAGTAACAAATGCATAGAAATATATCTGGCACAACACCAGGAACTTTTGCTAGAAAGCCAAGAAGTTTCTGTAACCTCTAAAAACCAGTAGGTGAAGTGTTATACCTAACACTACAACCATCAGCTGGAGAGAGATATTAGTCTTTGAAAAGTGACGGAAAAAAAAAATTTTCTGGGCATGGGGTAAGTCTAGCATATAAACACATTTATTTCCATGTGCTGTCACAGGAGCCTTTGCAAAGCTTACTTATCAGCTCCACATTGTCACCACACAGCATCCAGTTTTGAAAAACTTCTTCATCAGCAAATGGTTTGGTTTTTTTGGGTTTTTTTTTTTCCCTTCATAGCCCCATTCTATTTGTTTGTTGATGTTTATTACCACAACTAAGATTTCACCTAGCATCTCTTAGCTGGAATATCCTAATGAATGGAAATATCTCTTCAAAAAAAAACCCAAACAAACCAAACCCAAAAAACCCCATACGTATAGAAGATGGATCTTTTCTCCATCTAATTCAGTAGAGGAATTTCTTTCACAGAGCTGAAGTTTCCTCCTGCTCAAGGAAAATTGCACTGTCTAGGAGAAGCAGTGGGAGATACTTGTTAGCATAACGTTGACACCACCACAAGTACTGCTTTGAAATTTATCTAGATAGCTAAATCTTACCCCTTTACAGATACAAAAGTAAAGATAAAGCCTTTGTCAGGTTGCAATCAAGTTTCTTTCCTCAACATGTCTTACTGTATTATCCTTTAGTCCGTGAATTTTATCAGGATTTTAAAGATCCAGATTCCCGTGATTTACTGTGACACACACATTAGATAGGGAATAAAGCTAGCCCTGAAAGGAAAGTGTAGCCAATCTTCTAAAAAATCTTTCCCAACATTCTTGTAAAGCACCTGCAACCATGTAGGCACTGCAGTCATTCTAAGGCACTGACGTGATCCCAGGCAAGTTAATGCCCAGCAGCACTGTCCTTCGGCTGATGATCTACCCCCTCGTACTCTGGCTAGCAGAGGCAAGTACTCGCCTGTCTGTACAGCGAAGCAGGACGTTTTTGGGAGAGGGGCACACGGGAGCTCCTGCTCTGCGAGGTCTCTGGACTGATATAAGGAAAGTTTTGCTTGCTGATTTAAAGATGGGCCTGTCAAGACGGCTCCAGGTATGAGATCCATGCAACTGCTCTGGAAACAGCACTCTCCTCAAACTAACCCTCACCTCCCGCCATTGCTTCTCTGCTTCAAAAGATGCCTGAAAGAAACAGGCCTCTAAACACTTCATAAGCGTGCAAGTTTTTGTTCTTAAGCTAGAACAAATTTGGAGCCCTACCCCGAGCAAAACTTAGCTTTTATAGTGTGTTACAGGCATGAGAAATATGTCGTATTTTATATGCAACCACAAGGATGCATACTCCGACACATGGCGTGTAATGAAAAATAACGTCAATCACAATATTCTGTTCCCAAAGTCCTGATTATTAACATACGTTTGTTTTACTATCTTATTAAAAAAACCTGCAGATTTTCAGCTTTATAAAAATAAACACCATTTTATAGTTCTAATCCAAAACAGTAGTTTACTAGTGCTTTTCTATTGCATAAAGGGCTTCAAAAGTCTTTTTTTTTTTNGTTTTTTTTTTGCAAAAAAGGGCTCAAAAATTTTTTTTTTTTTTTTTTTTTTTTTTTTTTTGTAAAATGTATCTTTCCAAGAAACTCTCCTAACATGATCTCAGAAAAACAGAACCAAAAGCACACGGAATATAGTTTCTCCAAGTCATTCTTGTCAAAAAATGTGAAAACAATATGCACACCTGCCTCAAACTTCCACAACACATGTTTTTGTATAAGCACCAAATAATGGTGTGCAGGGAGTTCAGAATAAGGCAAACTCTGATTAGAAAACTTGTTAAGCACAGGTTCCTCTCCAGCCACAGCCACCCTGGAGCGGGGCGATCATGCCCTGTGGAGGGCAGCAGGCATTGCAGCACACCCTCCGCTTCAGCTCTCCAAAGCCACCACTCCAGTTAATGGGAAATGGATGATGAATTCCATAAAGAAAAAAACACCTCAAATTTCTAGGTCTTTCAGGAAAACACTGTCAAAAGTCAATATGACAGAAAGTAATTGCCACAAAACGAACAGAGATTTGTGTTACACTATTGAAAAATATCTAGAAGAACATTAGAGTTTGTATTTGCTATCGAATATCTCACTGTTTAGAAACTACTCAGTTAACACAAGCCAACTGTCAAAATCAAATAGAATTTGGGACACCATTAACTCATATGTAGGATTTTCCTTTTTACCTGGATGAGAAAGAGTATTGGAAATATGTTATTTATTCAATTTTATAGCAATTCCCCAGATGTACTGGAGTACAAAACAAAAATGGAAGTACTTGATTTTTCTGCAGTTTTTTCTTGTGGCTGGTTTACTTCACAGCTACTTGTGCTCACATTCCTTTGAAAATAATTTCTGAGATCACAATGAGCTAACAGCATGTTTATCTATTTCTATATATTGAAAAGCAATAACTAAAGATCAGTTCTTTAAAACACAGTATATTATGAGCTTGTCATTAAAAAAAATTAAGCATAAAATATTTTTAACTGTTTACAGGTGTAGTGCTGTTCAAAAGCTGGTATTCTTACAATCTGGGTCAGGCAGAAGTTATCTTAAACATGGTTCTAGTTAGCATCTGATGTGTACAACATGGAAACAGAGAGTAAAATTTCCAGTGATCAAGTGAGCACGATTCTCCACAGAGTCTCTAAAACCCTCAGATAAGGAGTGAATTCTTGCGGCAGGAAGAGAGTATGATGGCCATAAGATTTTAATTTCCGTGCCCCGAAATGTCAGTCTCAGAATCCAGAAAAAGTGACAGCTGCTTCCCATCTAAAAAGCTTTACAACAAAACCTACTTTGTTTTCAGAGAAAAACTATAAACCTGAAGAAATAAGCAAGCACAATACTTGGGGAATCTCGAGGTTGCCCAAGATCACTGGTGACAAAAGCTATCAGTGTCCAGGCTTGTAGGTTAACTCTCACCAGAGGGGATGCAAATTCCTGTCACAGCTACACACGTTCTCAGTTCATAGAACTGTGGGCCACATGTTTGGCAAAACAAATTTCCACACTCCTCCTGGTGCCAATTCAGGGATAGCTTCCTTTTCTGGTCACATTTTTACTATATTCAGGTCAAATCTTGAAATGAATGACTAGACTTTTAGAAAAAAAAAAGTTGTCATACACTTTAAGATCAAGACAACATTGAATGAAGCCATCTTAAAACATAACACTGAATATAATTTTGCAATGCCATTTTTCTTTATTTTCAATAGCAGGCAAGCATTTAATTAATATTCCTTCTCTATACGTCAAAAATGAAGGCCAAAAATACCAGGGCCTACCTTTCTAACAACTGATTCCATCCTTTTGATGGACACTTTACAGCTGCCTTTAGTGTTACGTATTACTTCAAATTCTGCTGTGGTATCTGTTCTCCATGTTTTTCTATTACACTTGCAACACCGAACTATCTTCTCGCAAAGACAGCATTTAATACTTTCCCCCCAGCTTTCTTGCTGATTTTTGCCACCTTACCAGTTTGTCACCATCTGACTAATCAGAGCAGCCTACTGACTTATGTCAGGTGACATCTCCTTCCACATAAACTGTGTTCACTCCCTCAGTCTTCTGTGCTCATTTTCTGAAGGTTGTCTAATTTCCTCTATTGACATCCTTCGTGTTCCCTTCCCGAAACTTCCTGTCTGCCTTATGCTTTCCTGTATGCATAGGACTGCCATAATTTGGATGTATTTCTTAAATGCAGCGTGCAGCACCTGACATTTCTCATATTAAAAAATATTGTGTTATGTAGCATCCAAAATTGGAACTTTTTCCACTGAGTTCTATTTCAGCAATTCTAGCACACATTTGGGAAAAAAGTAAATAATTCAGTGCAGAAATAGTGAGCACATGATCCCATGGAGCTTTTTCTATACTACAAAATACACAATATAGAAAAAGAAATGAAAAAAATATTACAGAAATTTGAATACAATTGGTTCAAAAATGGCTGTATCTCGCAGGCAAGCCTATCTTCCTTAGTATCTATTCTGTTCGATCAGGGGCACGCCGTGCCTTTTGAAGGACACCAACCTAAGCAGCTGTGTTTTACATTCTGTTGCTGTGATCTCACTTGATTTAGTTGCAAGGGAAGGTTTTGCACTGTTGGCCATGGAGCCTGACGCAGTAGACAGTCCCAGGACCACCAGCGGGCCTAAAGCCCTTCTATCGCCTCTTGACCACCAGACATCCACCTGATAGCCATGGATTTGAGCCAGGGAGGATTACATGAAAATGGCAACAGAATCTTACCTTCTGGCCTTTGATCCCAGGTGGGCCTGGAAAGCCTATGGGGCCTGGGTCACCCTGTACAACAAAAACATCCAGAATCACTATGTTTCACTTGGACATGACACAGGGCTATAAACATGTGTTATTTTATGTACACATCAGCAGCTAGTAAAGAGTAGTTATTTGCTAATGCTTGCTTCATTAGGGAAAGTGGTCCTGGACTCCTACACGGTTTTCTACTTAGCATAGATGTTCCCAATTGAACTACTAGCAAATGCTCTTAATAAAATGTTCTAGGCATAAATACAAGATATTCTAAAGGATATAGCATAGGCTAACACATTAGAATGCAAGCTTGCAATTACATTTTTAGCATTATCACATTGATTTTTTAAAGTTTTGTACATAGTCAGTAGATTTGCAATCTAAAAATGAAATCATCACAAGCTTTCAAGCCCACAGTTTCTATGAAGAACCATTTTAAATATTTATACTCAAATATTTTGGGCAGAGAGCATAACCACTACTTTGGCTAAAGCAGCTTAGGATGAACTAGCAGGAAAAGACTCTGAAGTAAAAGGCCTTGAATGGCCTCTTAGCATCAAGTTAACAAAGTGGTGAAATACAACACAACATGCAATAATGTGTTGTATTTATGTGCATTTGTCATGAAATTTTGTCTGTGTTACACAACTTCAGTACTGATGCAACGTACTAAAGAAAACTGGAATCCGTACTTTCTTATATCAGTGTGAACAGAATTCAATGTCATTGTTCTAAAACTATTTCCCTTTTATTTTTTTATTTTATTTTTATAAATGAAATCAAATATGTCATTTAAGTTTCAGCTTTCAATATAATTTTTTATTTGTCTTTGGTTCATTACAACACCTGTGTCTGCACTGGCCAGCCTCGCACAATTAAGTGTCGAAAAACACCAGCATTGCAGTAAATACAAAGCGTTATGCTGTTATAACTTGTCTGAATATTAAACAAGACTTCAACAAAAGAATGGGACAGACAAAACATTTTTCTATAATTAAGACGCTATTACCTTTTCTCCACGTTTTGCCTGTCCTGGAGAGAATCCTGGGTCTCCTTTAGGGCCCTGTTGCAGAGAAATTAGGCTCATTAATACCATCAGAGAAGAGAGTTTGTAATAATGTATGTGCAAACATATTTACACTGTTATAGCAAGAGGAGGGGGAACGTACATGTAAAATTCACTTGTTATTACAAGTTGTTTTGGGTTTTTTTCTCATAACTTTTTCAGTAAAGAGCTATGACAAAATGTGACAGCGTGAGTTCCCTTTGAAATGAGATTTACATTTTCCAAATATCATAAGGTCACAAAAATATTTGATAAGGAGATTTTATTGGTATATCCAAGCAGGATGACAGCAGACACCCTGGCTGAAATGCTCTCCCCACATCTCCACCACTTCAGGACACCACCTATTCCCCAAACACTGTGCAAGATTGTCGGGCTATCTTGCTGCATTGATTATAATCTTGCCCTGGCTTCCTCACGCTCCGTACCTGCCCCACGCAGCACAGATATCATGGCTGGGAAGGATGGAGTTTACATGCACAGAAGGCCTCTGTTCAATTACGAGTTACTTCCTAGCAGGTGAGACAGCTCATCTGCTGTCTGCTTGAGGCCATCTCCTCTTTGTCCTATCGCCAGTTACTCTTCTCCCAAGTAACCAGCGATAGGACAAGAGGAGATGGCCTCAAGTTGTGCTGGGGGAGGCTTAGATTGGGTATTAGGAAAAATTTCTTCACTGAAAGAATGGTCAGCATTGGAACAGGCTGCCCAGGGAGGTGGTGGAGTCACCATCCCTGGGGGTGTTCAAAAAATACGTAGATGTGGCACTTGGTGACATGGTTTAGTAGGCATGGTGTTGGGTTGGTGGATGGACTAGATGATCTCAGAGGTCTTTTCCAACCTTAATGATTCTATGATTCTATTATTCCTGGCCAGGAATTACTGCCTGCATCCAAGATTAGGCTGCAGAGAGGGGAAAAATGCTGCCACACCAATCTCTCCTATTTCAAATCTCCACTGCCAGAGCCCGCTGCCACATGAAGCGCTGGGCACTCCAGGCCGGCACGCTGCAGAGGGTCTGGGGCTGGTCAGGACCAGCATGGCCTGGCAGCCGGTCCTGCAGAGCTGCTGGCCACAAGCAGCTCTGCCACCACAGCAAACCTTCACCCTTCACAGTCAAATTCACTGCCCTTAAAATAGAAGTCACCAGCACATGGTACCTCCTAAAACATCCCTGGAAGAACTACTTCACGCTGACCAAGCAGTCAGGCAGGGAGCTCCCAGAGCCATAGGCTGAAACCACATTCATGCCCTAATAACTGAAAGAAGGTCATCGAGGAGGAGGAAATGGCGAACCCATTGCTCTAATTCATACTAAAAGCTGTACGCAAAAGTCGCTGTAACATTTCATTGACCTGTGTATATAACTGGCACAGGCTACAACAGTGCTCTTGATTTCAAAGCTGTAGGGTAACACTGGGTGCGACTCACAAGCATCAAGAACTACTCTTCTCATTCAAAAATACATTTTATGGAGACAAGGAAATAAATGTTACTGTTGAAGTTACCCCCAGCAGCACTAGACTAAAGATTATATGTGTCCTTCATTGAAAGAGAGATAAAAGTTGGGAAAAAACAGCTGTTTAGACATTACCAGCACAATCTTACTCTCAGGGGCAACACTAGATGCTCCCAGGGACATACAAGCCCAGCAACACGAGGCTTCCTGACGGTCAGCCATTTCACACCTGTAACAGCCCTGGCTCTTACTGGAAATGCTACGGGGCCTGATCCTCCTCTTGCGGAGGGTACTGCCGATCAGGGGTTATCCTTCCCCCGGCAGTTAATAAACTAAGCCTGTTGAATAGTAAATAAAGCCTGGAAATATGGCAAAATGAATCTGTTGTGTTAAATTGATGTGTCAGGTCAGAGAGAACACCATTCTTCAGCATGGCAGGAGTTATCCAAGTATTTTCCAGCTGATTTACCTTTTGGAAGGTAAATAGTTATATTCCTTGAACAACTCCAATCTGTCTTCTGCTTCCATTTTCCAATGCAGGCATATTAAACTAAGAATTGCAATAAAAATTGTGATCAGCTCTTGGCTAGTTACAACACAGGCTTCTGATAACTTACCCATAGCCTTTCCTTTCCCTTAAAGCATAATTAATCCCTCATTATTTTTAATCGAAGAACCAAACAGCCATTGTTATGCATGGCCTTCAGTTGTGGATTAACATGTCATCACAGGTCAAGATGTGAGGATAAAACAAAGCACTTTATTATTTAATCTGTGTAGCATTACAGTGTAGTTAGTATCACAAACTAGATTTTCTTAACTAATTCTTTTTTCAGAGAGCCAGGATTACAGCCATATCTCATGAATACTTTTAAATGACTTTACAAACACCCATCAACTCTTTATCAGGAATTAAATGCCAAGGACATTGGCTATCAGTTGGAACTGCTAGCATACATCCAAGGCTGGATACTACGCTGTAAGGGTATTAGCTAATATTGTTCCATGCTTCAAAAGCAAGTACATAAAGGATTCTTCAGCATAGGAGGGCAAAATGCATACATCTCAAAGGCAGAATAAAATTCTGCATTAAGTTACTGCCAGAAAATTGTTACAACTCATCTGCGATGTTTTAAGATCAAACAAAAGTGTGTTTTGTTCCAGATTACATAGTCAGTGTAGGTCAACTGCATTTTCATAGTCAAAACTCAAGGAAGACCTGGCTAATTTTTATTTAAAGAAAAGTGTTTCAGAAGACACTTGTACTGAAAGGTTAATTTATAGTCTAACAGAAATGAACGAGATTGCTAAGCATCTAGTAATATATGCAAATATATGCATTTTATATAAGTATATATAGGTACATCCACACACATAGTTCCTTCTGTTCATAAAATCGTGGAGACAGCTACAGAAATTATCAAGATTATGATCCAGTGGAGGGGGAAAATACATTATAAAACAAATCCTAGGAGTAATTGGTTTCAATTATTTTCCAAGAGATGTATTATATTATACAGCCAGCATAAATATTGTAAAAAAAAAAATTATGAATTTCTAAGTTTAACTGTTCCTATAGAACTAGACAATGACAAAAGCACACACACAAGAGAGTCACTTAGTTTTGCAGTGTTTGACACTGAAAGCTTTATTAAATTTCTTTTTATGTCCTCAGGCAGTTTTTAAACACCTGTCATGACAGGTCAGATTCTTGCCATTAGGAATCGCACTAAAACAGATCATGGTTGCTGCTGGTTTTTTCCTAACATGTCTATCAAATTGCTCAAACTAAATATGAGTTGAAGGCATTCTGCAACTGCACAAATCTGTCAAGTCTATTTAAAGGGCCTATGTTACACAAGTTTGAAGGGTTTTATTTGAGCTTCTAGTCTAGTATTTTTTCTTTGGTTTTAAATATCACATCCATAAATCTTCAGGAAATTATTCTAGCATATTAATCAAGTCATAGTATCTGAACTATTAGAATATTTAAATATCAAAGGTTAGGCACTGACAAAAAAAAAAAAAAAGAGGAATTTATAGAGAATGACAGTATATTTTTCTTCCTTTATAAAACAAAACCCAAGGCAAAAGGTTACAGCAATTAAATGTTTATTCTCACTTAAATTCCAGTTTATCAAAGAGGCCAAACTGATTTGCAGGAACTCTTTTGGGAACTACAGACTACTTGCATGGCTAAGAGCTTCCAGGTTATTGTTTTGCACGCACAGGGATTTTTTTTTTCCCCTGAATAAACTGCTATTTTGTTTTGATTTGAAGTTCAATGTGATTGATTACATTTAATTAAAAAATGTTTATAGTAACAGTCTCTATCTGTAAACCAAAGAAGGCCAATTTCTTCCATTACAGGAAACAGTTCTGGGCCTTCCAAAAAGTCATTAAGAAGTTCATGTATTTACATGGCAACATGGATAAATTAACTCACCTTTGGACCTGGCAATCCTGGCAAACCTGGATTACCATGTGGTCCTGGAATACCCTATAAAAAAAACAAAAACACAAAAAAGAGTAGGATTATTCAGTACTCCACTGAACAAGTGTGAACAGTTTAGAGAGAATCATTTTACTGCATCATTGCTGCTTTTGGAAGCACTGGCTGGGATTTTCAAAGGACTCTCAAGAAGTAGGAGATGTACCTCTTCCTAAAACATTGAAAGTGAAGCTGAGTACTTCCCTTTCTTTTAAAAATCTCAGCTTCTATTGCCTTCCCAAGTAATTCTTAACAGGTATTTGGCACACAGTCACTGCAATGTTGCTCTCCAGCTACACAACTTGGAGGCATGGGATAAAATCAGAAAAAAACACATTCTGAGGTACCCAGCTGTACACTGCAAAGAAAAGGAAGTGGATCAGTTCTCACTGACTTAAAAGATGACCCAAAGCGATGTATTCCACCTTCCCTAAACAAATGACAGATAAAACGCTTCACCAACCTGATTCTCCCACAGCCAGTGTGGAAAATGGGCTTGTTACTAAAAGAGTTGGACTTAAACCATTCTGGGAACAGAATAGGCTATGAGGACTATCTATGCCTTCCAGGGTGAATGTCTGTTCCTGCAATACACTCAGCAATCCTCACTCCTTGACAAACTTTGCATTAGAGAAAATATTTGTTGCAATGGCTGTCAGCAGCTATTCATCTTCCAAACACTGAAGGACCAAACTAGTGAAAACCTATCCCTGGTAAGTTGGCAAAGCAGCTTTTGTTGAATTCACTAAGGCCAAAATTCCACCCAAACAATTAATCCAAATACCAAAAATAATAAGAATCCTCTTCAGCTTTCTGATATATTGAGTGGTCTTACAACAGAAACTCAGTGTTTGTCTTTCCCTCACGTGACACTGAATTTACCGGTTATACCTTGCAGTAACATTGAAAGCTGTATCTGTTAAGTGCTCCCACTCACTAATGACAACGTTGACATAACTGAACAGAAATGCTAATCCCATGTGCTGTTTGAGAGTTTAATTTGAACACTGGCAACTTTGGAGGTGCTCTCAGGGATTTAGGAGAAAGGAAACAAATAGAAAGTGCTAACATGGCTGCAGTGCTGGAGTGGCTCCTAGCTTTTGCTGCTTGCAATGTTATTAGCTTGCAATGTTAATATCAATGTTATTATCACAGCACTACAACACAGAGGTGCAAAAGTACCCTCCTGACACGAGAGGCATCAGGGGAATTTCACCGCATCACTGACTAATTCTGAAATTGCTGAAGTTTCATTACTGAGAAACTCAGAACGAGCCAAGGCACTTAGACAACCTTAACTGTCAGATGTGGACTTCTCTACCACAGAATTACAGAGATCAAACTCAGTTTTTAATGGAAATCTTTAACCATTAATTAGGCATTGATACCATGCCCAAAGTGTCCAACCCATGTGAATCTCTGTCAGGATCAAGTTTGGACGCACACCTGAGAGACCCTGAAGAAGGCCCGGGCAATGCGGCTCTGCACTCTGCTGCTTCTCTTCAACACCTCGAGTCACATTTCAGGATCACAAATGGCAGCTCATGTGAAGGAAGACAGAAGTCACAGGGCAGACTGGTAGATGTGGACATGAACTTTGCATCGACAAAGTTTTACGAGCTTTTTGGCTCAAAAAAATCCTCTGTCATATCATGTATCTTCACTAGCTATACTTGCTTGAATTTATCAGTGTTGCATGAACTAAAGAGCACTGACATTTAAAGAAAAAGTTTCTTTGATCAACTAGTTCTGTAAATTCTCTTGGCCCATATAAATATGTATTTTAAACTCAGATACTCAGATATACTGGTTAATATTAATCTCTGCCATTTCCATACTTTTCCAGGCACTCTACTGTAAGCTGTCTCCTCATATCAGAAAGCATGTCCTACTCAATTAATCTGGAAAACTCACACAGTAGAGCACTGTGCTCTTAAGCACTCAATACCTGTAAAAAAAAATGTGCAGGGGAAAAAAAAAAAAAAACCCCACAACAAAAACCCAAACAAACAACAACTGCGCAAGAAAGACCTCACCAACAGGCATGATGTGAAACATATGAGCAGCCTCCTCTAAAACAAAGACAACTTCCCACTTGTGAGGATCTATTTGAGTATGTGGGATCCTGGCTCTGATGCCAGATGTATCCTCACCAGAGGAACCATGCAATGTAAAAAGCTGAGTTGTAAGAATTGTCAGCTCTTGCGTAAAAGGATAATTTGAAAAAAGGATCCAAGAAGTCAGGAAGATATGAATTTGAAGGAATGCTTTTCATTTTATACTTCTAAATGTGTCTCGTCTACTCTCTTGTCTCTACTCTCTTGTCTTCTATCAAGACAGAATCTTGTCTTGATACTCCAGCATCAGTTTGGTTTTTGGCCGCTTTGACCAGTGCACTTTCCTACCCAGTCAGACCAGGTTTGGAAAGCCAGCAACGCACAGGCTGTTCAGCGCACTACTGAGCAGCAGCGTGTTTAAATGTTCCTCGAAGGCTGAGTCAAAACTCGTCCCACATATCTGCTGAGCCTTCTTATAAACTACTGCCTTATCTCCCACTTGTGATTTGCCTAGATGAGCGTGCTCCAGCTATAATCACTTACATCCCCAAATACCATGGTGCGAAATCTTCTACACAAGAAGCGCTAACCTGTTCCCCCCAGCTGCCCTTCTTCCAAACCCCCTAAAATCGACCATGACCTCAGGGACTCCTCAAGCACTTTTTTTTTGTACACAATTGTGCAAACGCAGATCTTTTGCCCCATCCACTAGTCCTTGCAGCGGCATAGGCTTCTCCCATGCTCTTGGCAGCTGGGGCACGGGTTTCTGCTCACTGCAGCAAAGGCTGTGCTCTGTCCCCTGGCACGGGGCAAGGCTGCTGTCCCTGCTCGTGGTGGGGTGCGCCCAGTCACAGAAAATAAATCAATGTCTGCTACTGTAGCTCATTTCCTGGGCAAATTACCTGGATATCTGTCACCCCGTTTAGCCAGCTGCTGTAACAGGAGACTAAAACAGATTTTGGGGAGTGGTTTTTTTTCTCCCTCTCTGTCCTGCAGCGGTTAATTTTGTATCTACCGCCTGCTCCTCTGTGGCTGTGGCATGCATTGCTCACTCCCCCTCGTTCCGAAAACAAATGAACGTGACCTTAGATTGCAGCAGATGGGAGCAGCATGGAAAAAGCTAATAGTTAATATTGTGAGCAGCAAAAGCTGGGTACAAATGTAACAACGCTCTGTGTACGTGCCCATGCCCAGAATTAACTCTCCTGGAGGTTCACAGCAGAAAAAAAAACCTGTTCACATTGCCTTACTTTAACCCATCTGTCAAATGTTAAGAATCATATACTTTCATAATGACCAAGCATATGAATAAAGTTGAGAAAAAAACTAAATGATGCAAAAGCCAGTTTGATTATTGGTGACTTGCCTAGAGCTACAGAAGAACATAGCCATTTTACTCACCCGAGGACCTCTCTTTCCTGATGGACCAGGTAAACCTGGAGGACCTGGAGGACCCTGGTGATAGAAAATCAAAACAATTGAGGCTAAAACCTGATACAAGGACAGTATCACAAGTCTGAATCAGACCGGTTCTTCTAGCTGGTGACTTTCTGCTTCTGCAGACCTTCTCAACTTGAAAACCAATTCCCAAACTACAAGCATGTGTGTTTTTAATCTGGCTCCAAATCAGATTTCTGTTTAGAAAGTATCTTATGTCATAGGAATTTGAGCTAACAATCTAGATAGTAAATTTTACTTAAGTGTATTTATATTGAAGGAAGAAGAGATCAGTTCAAGGATTAGAAACAAGCAAGTGCAGTGTATTTAAAAAAAAAAAAGTAGAGAATAATTAAGCCTTTTTAGTAAGTGTGCTGGCATGCCATACACATTTTAGAAAAGTCAGGAGTAACACAGAAAAGACAGACATGAAATAGAAGAAAATCAACGTGGACAAATGATTGTTCCATTTCCTATTAAAAGCTTCTGATAAGCTTTTAACAAATCTGTTACAAATCTGTGTAACAGTCCTGGTCTCTAGGTTCAAACTGTAACATGTCATACTTTTAGCATAGGAGGTTCGCTATTCAGCCTGATTGCATAAATGCTCACTAGCATCCTCATATTTTTTCTAAAGTAAAAAGACCCTGTGTTTAATAACAAAAAAAATGTAGCAGACAGACACATGGTAAGGCATTCTCGCCTGGGTCGAAAAACACACCTGAAACGGCACAGAGCGCTCCCCATGCCACTTCTGAACTAGTATGCTTTCTAGTCTCTCCTCTCAAATCACAAGTTAAGAGATGCACTTTGCTTAGAAAGTTATCCTGGGACTACAAAGGGAAATACAGTCAAAGTGAGGGGGGTTGGTTTCTTTTTTTTTTTTTTTTTGGAAAGAAAGCAGGTAAAGATATTTTTTATTAAGTGAAATAGTTGCAATTAGTGTGCATTCCTTTGTGATTTGTGGTGCAAAGTTCTTCTCTATCCCTATTTCAGATGCTCTCTACATTTCCTTAAAAATGCATTAATAGTCAAACCCCACCATTTTCATTATAGAAATCTTAGTGAGTATTTATTAACAACCCTGATCTTTACTGCTGATTTATTGAATGAGGGCAGTAAGAACATTTTTCCCTATGTGACTTTTTAATTTTTTTTAAAAATAGTACTTGCTTCCTTCAAAAAAAACCAAAACAACCAACCCCCCCACACTTTGATTATACTATGTCATAAGTAATTATCTCTCTTCATCTAAAAAAACCACAAAAAGATGAAAATCTAATCACAACCAAGCCTTCATCAACACTAAAAGAAGCAGTAAAATATATTTTGAACTATGCAGACAGAGGTGAATAATACTTTCTCAAGGCTTTCTAAACCACAGTCAATGTTTGTAGATGAAGTCTCAGGTTAATAATTAGCAATTAGCACCAGCAATCCAGGTGTTTGATTAAAGTATTAACAAGGACTCTCCCTAACCAGAGTACGTTACTCCTTAATCTCCATCTTAGACTCTTCCCTGCAACTCAAGCAACATCTCTGCTGACAACAGACTGAGTAGAGCACACATTAAGTCTTCCTGGAAATGCTTTTCCGACTAGCTGCAAGAAGTTATTCCACCTTATGTACTACTTCAGCCTGCTCTTAGTCACCCATGTCAGCCATAGAAGCCAACTTTTGAGAGTGAGCCAATCTCTCAAATGAAGGAATTAGTCATTGGTTTGAATAGCTTTTCCTCCAGCTACTGGAAACGGTAATTAAACAAAACTGAGGGAATTAAAAGTGTTAATGTGTTTTTTTTGCGTTTGACATTTTAACCACCAACAAAAAAAAGTGACTTTGTATAAATATTACTGACACAAATTTTAAATTCATTTATTTACTAAGATGAGTTTCCTCAAACAGATCATATATACCTTAAGAAAGGTACTATAACTTGCCGTCCTTAGGAATCGTGAAAATTTCCTTTAGCTGTTGAGGGGAAAAGCTCAAGTTCCAAATAATCATAGCTTAATCCTGAAATAATGAAAGTAGATGCTACTCTTCCAGAAATTTTCACTACCTTTCAAATGGTCATTGGGATGAATGTAACAGTGAACTTTCACAGACTTTTTATAGGATACTGAAGCCCTTCTATGGATGCATGTGTTTTAAACTTGCCCTATGCCAGAGCTAATAGGAAGCATTTCATTTACATATAACAAGCCCCTAAGATTTCAGATGCACAGCAGTAAATTCTGCATTAAGTAGTTAACACTTCTGCAGAGGCATATGCTGATCCTGTTGCCATTCAATACCTAAATCATATTGACTGAAATTTCTCTTGCAAAACAACTATGAATTTTCTCTTTAAAAGGCATTTGACTACACCCCAACCACTCAACCTCAGCTCACCTCAGAGACTTTTTTAGAAGACTAAATTGAAGAAACATATGAGTTTAACGCTGACTTTAAATCTGAAGAAACATATGAGTTTAATGCTGCCATCAAATACCTAAGGCAGGCGGTCCTTCAGCAAAACAAGAGAGACATGAACCTTTCTGTACATCATCACCAAAATACCTTAAATACAGCAGGGAAGTAAACAGAAACATCGGGCTCCAAACCTCTTCTAAAAAAATCCCCACGACAGGAAATTCCACTTCTAACGTGGCTAGTATCACTTGTTCTATTGTGCAGGTATCACTCTGATTAGCCATGTTTTCCTTATGCCCCATCTAAAATTTCCTACTCTGTCTTGCGGTACTTTCTGTGAGCAGGCAAAAAAGTATCTTTATTATCTCACCCTTGCAGAACTATAACATCTGTCCCTTACTTTCATTACTAAACACACTTTTGTTTTAACCTTTACTCAGAATCATATTTTCTATAACTGTGCCACTGTTACTGCAACCTTCTGCAATCCTTCCAGTCTTGTCTACATCTTTCAAAGCTCATCATCCAAAACTGAGGACATTTCTCCAAACTGCAGCCTCAGCATACCCAAACCAGTAGAAAAATAGCCTCTGATACTGGCAACTCCTGAGGATTAAGATGCATTTACTCTCTAGTGCACTACAGCATCATGCTATCACCCTCATCTGACTGCCTAACCAATCACTCCCCCATCCTCTATGTGTACTTTTCATTTCTGTACTATTGCACTAAGTTTCATCCCATCAGTTTTAGACCATCTGGATTTTTAGACCATCTGGACCATCTCAGATTCTGTCATTCAGAATTCTTCTACCTACTCCTAGCAAGCTTTGTCTGCCTTTTTAAAGAATATCACTTCATACAGATATTAATTTAATTACTAAGCAACAAGGATCGTACCAAACATGAATGTCCACCTATTTTTTCTTCTTGCTTCATTTACATTTCACTGGAAATGATAAAAAAGCCTCATGCTTCTCTTTCCAAATGTCCTAGAACAGGCAGTCACTTGTGTATTATTAACCTCCTTTCTTACAGCTGTGGAAGTCTTTCCCTTTCCCTGTCAATAATTCCTACAGTCAAAGCATCCTCATCAACATCAGAGGGATATATGTATGGCTTTAGGTTATGGATTAAAGCTTTTCAATATTGTTGTGCAGAAGATAGGGAAACTGCATCAGTTTCAGGTGAATTAAAAGAAATGTTTAAATATTTAAGACTAACTCTTTTTGCTACTAAAAATAAACCAGCAAGAATCTTCAATTTTTACCTGAATCAGCAGATACTGAGATAGATTTCTCAGCTTGGGTAGGGAAATATGAAGGTTACCTGCAGAGCTAAAATGCATGAAAGCAATTACCTGCCCAGTATATCCCCTGTGGCTAGGGAGAGCCTCAGCAAGCAATTTCATTCAACTGAGAAATAAGCTAAGAGTGAAATCTCTGCTGACACTTCCCTTTGTAGTGTTTATTTAGCAGCACATTTAGGATCTTTGAACTGCCCTCTTTCAGGATTCTCACCCTCACACTTCTTGGTTGGAATAAGGGCATCTCATCCAGGACTCGATTCTGCCTAATGCAGCGTTTGCATTTCCAATTCCTCCTGGCAGTATCTCCAGGCTGCTTCTCCTTACCAACTAGATAGCTTAAGGAACACCACCTTTTGGTCTATTTCTCCTCCTGGCTGAGTGTCTTCATAATCCAGAAAGCTTTTCCAATAGAGAAAACAGATTCTTAGCTCATTTCTCAAAAGAAGCCAAATCCTGTGCAGATAGGCCTGCAGATGCAATTGCCTACCAGCAACTAACCTAAATCAGCTCTTCAGCTCGTATCAATCCCTTCTTCTACCAGTGTGGCACTATGTATCGTGTTAGTGCAAACTGCTTTAGAACTGTGCAATGAAGAATATCAGTTTGAAAGTTAATCAGTTAAAAATGCACACCAGATTTATTTTTTTTTTAACCTTTATACACTGCCAACACCCTCTGTAACACAAAAAGGAGTGGTTCATCAGATGAATGGAGCAGCATTCCCTCTAAACAAGTGGTTCAGGAGACCACACTGTTGCACTTTAAACTCACCTTGTATTTTGTAGGGGATTTTGGTCATTGCAACTGCTAGAATTTTAATCAGGGTCTTAATGGTTTTGAAGAAATAGGTGCCCTTTTCCATACGCTATCCATAAATGAAAGCCTGAATTCTGCAGCAGTGGGTAAATTCCACAGCTGTAGGATCATGGAATACAAGGGGGCTAATTATACAAGGCAAGAATCAGTTCTGGTAGATGATTAAAAGCTAAAATGAAGCTGAGGAGTTTAAGAACCACAAAAGCTAGTTCTTGCCTGTCAACTCCAATAGAAGGAACATTATTTCTGTGTTTAAATCTTGAAAGAAGGTTCAAACCAACCACAAAATAATGAAAGAAGAAAAAAAAAGGGGGGGGGAGGGGTTCATGCCTCATCAGGATTTCTTGCTGCAAGAGAACTTTGCAAGTTCCTCAGTGTTGCTTTTTCAGGCTCCACACTGATAAGACTCCGTCGGTACTTATGTATTAAAGTGTTAGAGCCACACAGATAAAAGCTGGATTCTCTCTGGTCTTCTCCACATAGGTGTACTAGACTGAGAAAGCAAACCAAGACCACCCCTTCAAGTCTGAGGCCAACAACGATAGCAGGTACTGGGCCACACAACCTCCATGGAGCACGATTCCGTACAAAAGCTTGTGTGAAAAAGGCCATGCAGAGGCCTCTTCTCCCTTTGGCATCAACCTCTCTGGCAACACAACGCTTTAACTTTGACTTTGTTTCAGTGGGTGCTGCTGGCCCCCTTCAGCCAAACTAGCACCCACAAAGGTCTAGATTAACTTCCCAGCTCTGCCACAGATCTCTCAGACCTTGGGCACGTTATTTAAATCCTGACCCAGCAACAGGCTTCCGCACAAATGCACCATACTCATTGCTACAGACTGTACCAAATGCAAGGTCTGCTGTAATTGCCTTCCTAGATGAGACAAACTTCTGCGTCCCCAGTCTGTAAGAGAGGCACAGAAAATGGTAATATAGACATCTTCGAACTCTCCAAATCAGCTATTATCTTTGGCATTGTATGTATAGTGTCTGTCTAGAAAAAAAACCAGCATTTGCTCAGCGTTTATTAGTAATGCAAACAACCAACAGCATTATCAGCAGCCATTTCTGTGCCACCTAAAAAAGAATGGATTTAACTTTCTTGGCTGTAACTGACTCAAATCACAATACAAGCTATATGCTAAAATTAAAAGCTTCCATTAGCAGTTACAAAACGTCCTAAGCTCCAAAAATAGAAATTAACCTCATGTTGATGACAGCTACATGCTTAGTCATATGCTCCCATAAATACTATAGTAAGGGACAAAAAGAGAAAAAAAGACAGACTTCACATTCAGAAAAGATTAAGCAAGAACGGCCCTGGACTAATGTGAATCAAGTGCTAACAAATTTTTCAATTGTGTAACAATCCCTTTGCATCTGGATCCTGTTTAGGGTAAAAATTAAATATTTAAATAGGTTTTCAGTTGCTGACTACCTTAAGAAAAAAAATATTTCAATGCTGAAAGGATACATACAATAAATTTATGGGCACATTTAAATATATATGAGGAGCTGGTTAACACATATCAAATTGCTTTCCAGTAGTAACCACACAAATGCACACACACACAAAAGAGCAAATGGAATTATCTACTCCATGCTATGGTTTAAAAATTTTAACAAAAAAAAAAAAAAAATCAAACAAGAACTAACTATCATATTTCCCAGGCTAAGTAGGAACTGCTGTTCTTTCTTGTTTGTAGATTCATATATGTTGTTCCCATTTTTATGTATTAAAAATCTGAGCCTTGTGCACCCAATAAGAAAGACCAAATGGGTTTCTATTAAAAGCACTACTGCGCATTTGCAATTGTTTCAGGGATCACTTACCCTGCAAACTGAAAAAATGCCACGAAATCCTGTAAGACTGTTCTAAAAATCATTTTACATGCAGGTCTGCATGACCCCATACCCTTAGGTTACAAACGCTTTTACCAGTCTAGATTCTGCAACTGGTCTCTTCCTACAATCATGAATTTTGATAGCATTGCTTAACTGAGAAAACTATGCCAGTCTTCCAAACAGCCTGGTTGTTCTTTTCATGGATCAGTGTCTACATTTGTGTACTGTAAGAATTTATCCTGTAATTTTATTAAGTGAGCAGTCTCCATAATTAGTAGTTACAAACATATGGCTGCATTTCAAATTTTAAAGAAGTCTGGGTTGCCTACCACTTCACCAGAATGTGAATGTCTTGAATGCCTTTGTATTCTGCCAGTAAATATAAATATACAACACTTACACCAAAATTACATGCGGAGAGAGACATACTTAAGGCAGACAAACATCTGTACAGTACAGCCGGGAGAAGCTGCAGTCACAGCTTTGGCATGCTTTGTGAGGTTTCTTTCAAAGCCTCTGTTAAATGTATGTTGTTGCATTATAGTAAAAAGAGTAGTAAAGACAACTTACAGGAGGTCCAGTTTCCCCCTTTGGACCTCTGACACTTCCCATTTCAAAGAGTTTGTCAAGGTCTTCATAGTCATAAGCATAATTATCAATACCAATGCCATAGCTGTTTTCCGTGTGATAAGTCTCATCAGCATCAGATGCACCTTCCTGCCCTGGACTGAGCTGATTATCCAGAGAGAGGTCAGCAGGCAAACCATACAGGGTTGTGTTGAAGATGTGCTGCTTTTTGCTTGGTTCATCTAAATGCTGTCTTGCTTTGTCTATTGCCTTGCTTTTAGTTTTGCTCTGTTTTACAGGGGCGATCAGAGAAGTCTCACTTTGCCTGCCTGCATCTTCTGTGGTATTATCTAAAGTATTTGGATATGATCCTGTGGGGGTTTTAGTGATGTTTCTTTTTTTGCTTGTCTCCTGCTGATGAAGAGGCAGATTGACGTTTTCCTGGAGTTCTGTTTCAGGCCAAGCTTCCAGCAACAGAGGTTTGGCCTCTGGAAACTCTGATGCAGAGACGTTTCTTGACTCAAAGTGTTCCGACAGAAAGTGAATCTGAGCAACATTGGTAACGGGAGCGTTTGATGTTTCTTCCCTTCTATAAGCTGATATGCCTTCTGACTGTTTTTTCTCATCAATCATCATCTTTGAAAAAACATCCAGCCCATCTGACCCACGTGGAGATCCTAGCAGAGATCGATACGTTTCAGCCTGGCGACACTGCTGTTTCACATATTTACAATAGTTTGCAGAGGCTTCTGCAGAAGGAATAATATCTAGCTGACATATAACTCCTTCAAAGCTGACAGAGTGAGAGTTCATCCTTCCCAGGGTAAATAAACCATCCAAATCAAATGTCTCCACTTCAGAAAGTATTTCCCTGCTAGAGTACTTCTTTCCGCACTCAGCAAATATTGAGACAGTCTTGTCTCTAATGTCAATGGCAAATGAATGCCATTGTTCATTATGAACACTATAATCAAAATATATGGACTGCTTCCCTCCAGTGTACACCACTACCTTTCTTGGTAGCAATTGGACACCAAACTGTAGTCTACTTTTGTTCCTAATGCTGAAAAGGAAAGCGTTATTTACTCTGTAAGAGTACAACCCAACTAATATGGTGAATTGATGCCCTAGATTTGACGGAATGACTTGAGTGATGGGGGACTCAATATGTGCATCACTAGTGAGTACGACTCCTGATATGGTTAGATGAACGCCCTGAGGTAACAGAGATGATGTTGAGGGCACTGTCGTCTCTGAGGGCTGTTGAACATCTTTCACAAGGCCTAGTTGATGAAGAACATCTATTGCTGTAAAAAGAAATAAAGGCATATTGTTGATTTTGTTTACAAGCTCACAAATTCAGATTCATAGAAACAAATGTACGCACAACATCTTAAATCTGTACTTCCCGGAGCATGTATCCTGCACACAGCGATGCCACCAAATCGCTAGTGTAAGGCATACCAATCTTTCACGTAAATTAAACAAATGATTAAAGCCAGAACAAAATTTCCATCTTAAAAAAAAAAAAAACCAAACCAAAAAAAAACCAAACAAAAAACCAAACACATAGAAAGGTCCACGTAATACCCACTGTAGGTTAGTTCATTTATGAAACTGAAAAATCCCCTTTTGCTGTCTTCAGCACAGTAGTCAATGAACACACTTTGTTAGTTCCTTATTTATTTGGCTACTCCTGCCTACTCTTTAAACATATATTTTTTTTTAACTTTTTCTTCTGCAAAAACCTTCTGCAATAAAACCATGTTTTTCCTCTTTATCAGAAAAGTTTAAATGAAAGTATTTGGGGGGGAGGGTTGCTTTGTTTTTAAGAAGAGACAAGCTATCTATAACAGAGTAACACCTCAGCAGAGCACCAGAAGATAGACACTGGCTCAAACAAAATACAAAGGTAAACCTTGCCAAGTAGCTACTATGTGCTGCGGAGGTAATGCAGCTGGTACCCGGGAAGAATTGTTGTGCTTCCACCGGGGAGCTTTCCTCCTGCCAAGCAAGGCCCTGTGCCATTACAGAGCTGGCTTCAAAGGGAATTGTTTTCCCTATGGGATCACCCTTGATTGTACATATCTGCGCCAAAGTTAGTCAGACTAAAAGAAAACGAAGACCTTTCCAAAGGGAGAAGCAACAGAGTGTGCTGCTGCCTCCTTGCTCTCCACAGAGTTTACTCATTCAGGCCAAGGATGAGGTGAACTCTGCAGAAGCAGAAGTGGTAAGGAGCAAGGAAAGAGGAGAAATGTCAGGACCCAAGAGGCAGTGCTCCCCATCTTCTGGCTCATCTGTCCTCCCAGAGGACGTAAGGCTGCAGCTACCCAGACAAGATACTGAATTAAGAGTGCACTCCCCAGCAGGAGACAGCTGGACATTAAGGAGACAAAGAAACCAGCTGTCCTACTGATTTACGTCCTATAGATTCAGCTTTGGCATATATAAGTCTGGATAGAAGATCTTCCTACAGGGTGAAATGAGCAGTGGTGTTTTCACTGTTGGATTCTCTAGTGTCTCATATAATGTGAGCTTTGTGCTTTGGACCTTACAGTATCTCCATCTTTTACCTGGCTAGGTATCTTTACCTAATGGGTAGAAACACAACCATGTAGCCTTCTGATAAACTGAACTAATATCTGACCTGGGGTAAGAAATCAAAGCCACTTTCCTCCTAAAGGGTAAATTAATGGTCAAAGATGACCAAATTCATTTGGTATTGCCTAAATCAGATTTAGGCATGTTGGAGTTGGTGGGCATAAAGACCTTCCTTCAGGATGAATGGAGAAACACTGTTAGATCCCTTACAATGCAGCTGAAACAGAAACACTACAAAGGCTTGAATAGGAGCTAAACTGCACGTCCCCAGCAGTCTTCTTGTAGGGTCACAAAATAAGACAGCACTTACGGCATTGATTGGTAAAACTTCTTGTCTGGGAGTTTGTGAAAGGTGCCATAGAAATACTGCAGACACCAAGACAAAACAGAATCATGGAAATAAGAGACAAGAAGGTTCGGGGCTAAAACACATGACATGAAAAAAGGCTGAAGGAGCTTCAGTTGCTTGGCCTGGAGATGGGAAGGTTTGGGGGAACTGAATTACAATTGTCCATTATCTGAATTGGGTTTATAGGGAAAACAGAGAAAAGCTAGGGAGTAACGGGCACAAGCTGCAAGACAAGGAATTCCAGCTCCATACAAAAAAAATAGCATTTTCACCACAAAAGTCATTAAGTGCTGGAGGAGGGGGCCAGAGACATTGTGTAATCTCCATTCTTGGAGATTTTCAAAGCCCAACTGGACAGAACCCAACAACCTAAACTAACTTCAGCATTGGCCCTGATCTCAGCAGGAGGTAGGACCAGATGAGTTCAAGGTCCCTCTAACCTAAATTGTCTGATTTTCTGCACAAAGGGAAACTGAACATTATCATTTTCATAAACAGCATTGCACAAAAGCATATGATATCATCTTTTTCCCCCTAACTGGAGAGCTGCCAGGCAGAAAAGGACCTGGGGGTGTTGGTCAACAGCCAGATGAACATGAGCCAGCAGTGTGCCCAGGTGGCCAGGAAGGCCAACGGCATCCTGGCTTGTATCAGGAATAGTGTGGCCAGCAGGAGGAGGGAAGTGATCGTGCCCCTGTACTGGGCACTGGTGAGGCCGCACCTCGAATACTGTGCTCAGCTTTGGGCCCCTCACTACAAGAAGGACATTGAGGTGCTGGAGCGTGTCCAGAGAAGGGCAACGAAGCTGGGGAAGGGCCTGGAGAACACGTCTTATGAGGAACGGCTGAGGGAACTGGGGTTGTTCAGTTTGGAGAAGAGGAGGCTGAGGGGAGACCTTATCGCTCTCTGCAACTCCCTGAGAGGAGGGTGCAGTGAGGAGGGTGTTGGTCTCTTTGCCTGAGCAACCAGCGATAGGACGAGAGGAAATGGCCTCAAGTTGCGCCAGGGGAGGTTTAGATTGGGTATTAGGAAAAATTTCTTTACTGAAAGAGCGGTGAGGCATTGGAACCGGCTGCCCAGGGAGGTGGCGGAGTCGCCATCCCTGGAGGTGTTCAAAAAACGTGTGGATGTGGCACTTCAAAACATGGTCTAGCAGGCATGGTGGTTTGTTTTTTGGGGTTTTTTTTGTTTGTTTGTTGTTTGTTTTCTGGGTTTGGGTTTGGTTTTTTGGGTTTGTTTGTTTGCGGTTTTTTTTGGGGGGGGAGGAGGGGAAGGGTTGATGGTTGGACTAGATGATCTCAGAGGTCTTTTCCAACCTTAACAATTCTATGATTCTATGAACTGGCTGGACCTAAGCTTCAGTGATCTGCCTATATTAAAAATTACTAGTAGTATCTAACAGTTGCACTGATCTAATAAGCCTGGCTGGGAAGAGACTGGCACTTTCCATAGCAATTTGCTGAGGGTACTTTTACTATGCACATTGTGCTTATATTAAGTAAATAAAGCTATTAAATGATGTAACAAAAATTTGGAGTAACCAAGAAAAATTAAGGATTCTCTCCTGTATTAAAAGACCATCTGAAACAAATGGATGTTCACCCTTTTAGTGCAAAAAAGGTCTCTTTTCCCAGTCTTCCCTTCCTCTGTTTACTGAATGCATTCGTAGCAAGCTTTAAGAATAGACAGACGTTGGCTTAGTTTCAGTGGTAAATTATGAAAAGAGCCTGAGATTTCCTTGAGAGTGGTTTATAAATTGGAACCAAAAGCATCAGCCTGAATGCACTGTACATCTTGAAAATTAATTACACACCTTGTAGTGTTTCTAGTCATGTTTGAGATTCACGGACGTGCCAAAATTATCCTGGAGGGTAGCCAGCGCAGACAGAGGTATGGAGAAAACATATCTTTGCAGAAAGTCACATGTACGCTCATTTCTCAAGATGTTTTGCCTCAGAGCAATTAATTTACTATGGCTGTATTTTTATCTGTCAAACTGATAACAGAGGTCAGGTTATAGTAGAGCTTCGAAGCACAGTGCATCTGCTAATGAACCACCGCACTTTCCCAGGACCCGGTCCTTCATGGTCTGCGTGTAGTTATGGAGGAGAAAGCTGTACTTGTATTGCCCTTGTGAAACATAAGAACAAACACAGGTCCTGAGCTCTGGGCAATGCAAAGGTCTTACACATGCAAATAATACCCCAAGGCTAGAGACACCGCTGGCTCCAGCACTTCTGTTGCACTGGCTGGGCCAGCTGTCTGTGCAGAGGAGAACAGCTAATAATCTAACCTAAGGTTGTGCCTAAATATCACATCCTAACCTGAAATATTTGGCAAGTAGTTGTATTTTAAAATATTTGTAATGATATATTTGTATTTAAAAATAAAAATGCACGTGATCTGCCCAAAGTATTATAAACTGAAGTATAAAACAAAATGCTTAAACTTGAACTGGCTTCAGACAATCAATTTTCAAATTACATTCAAGAGTATCGCTACTAAATCTCAAGCTGCAAGCAGAATTGCCAAAATTTTGGTGATTCTGATTTGAAAACAGCACATTGTTTAAAAGTTATTAAAAAAAGGAAATCATCTGAGAGCATATGAGAAATAAGACACATTCTCCACATCCTGCAAACAGATTTCTGCGAACAGCAACAGGTCCTGAGAAAGCTAAACACAAATAAATGCTGTGTGAAAAAATGACAGCAAAAGATTAAGTATCAACTAATTATTCCTCGCTGACTTGCTGCCTGTTAACCCACTGTCAAGCCAAAAGGCCGTTCCAAACTTTTTTGGCCAGTTGTTTCATTTCTGGTCCAACATGTATTTTTATTTTATTTTAAGGCTTTCAGAAGCTCTTGGCAGTACACAGGGTTTTGGAAGCAGGCAACGCTCTCAGCTCTTCCTCCCAGCATGACAACCACTATTTTCTTTACCTATCAGTAGTCAGTTTCCTTTGTTTACCCATGTCTGCGCAACATCTGTCTTCACTTACTGTTCACTCAACTCGTTAGTCCCCCAAATTGTAATGGCTCATCTTCTTGAAGGAAAAGCTGTTTGGGGTTTTTGATGTCAAGCGCTTTCCTTCCACCTTCTAGGAGGACTTGAAAAATTCACATCCTTACTGCACCGTGAGGGGAGGGAAAACCTAACATGGACTTTGGCAAAAAATCTTCTGACCCTTTTGTGGCACAACAAAATCCCAAAAACGAATTGGTGAGGGATGAGGGGATTTGGCCATTTGATTGTTCCACACCCCTATTCTGTTCAGTCTCTCTTGTTCGTCTTCTGTGTTCCTCCATACTCATGACTGCTCTGAACGCAAGATATTTGGGGCGCTTTCTCCATTTCAGCAATCCTAGTATATACATTACTCGCGTTCCCTTTACCAATATAGGTGAGGGAAAGACAAGGGCCATTCATCAGTCAGCCCCACCAGAACTGAGAGTAATTACTCATCAGGTTGCCCATTTCCTACTTGATGCTGCATCTGCAATTGGGTAAATTAAGATACCTGGCTGCAACCAGTGCTCTCCTGGACACCAGACCGAGTGACTGGCATAGGAAAGCCAACCAGATACATTGATTATGTATGCCCTTGAGCCACACTCAAAGTACTATTCCTAAAGGCTGAGGCTGTATCTTCATATACATTTCACTGAACACAGTTTATAGCAGCCTCCCAAAATGAACAAGGCATAGCTTCTCGGGTAAAGCACGCACAGCCTGTCCCATCAGCACAGGAGAGAAGGAATGTTAATTACTCTAGCTAGCATCTTCGTATTTGGCAGAATACTCTCTTTTTCAAAATACGACTGCCAAGAAAGTTTTAATAACAACTTAAGTGTTAACATATTCCTAATGGGCAGACAGTCCTGTTCCTGGACAAACTCCTAAGCACTGTGAATGGAACAGGGCTAGCTCTACAGGTTATATACTGCGACTGAAGGACACACCTGAGCTGCTCTTTTTTTGAGGACGTTTCCTCAGTCTGCTGTTCTCTGAACTGCTTTCTGCAACCTTCTTTACACACTATGCAAAGAAGCGCATGAGGGACCAAGTTCACCCATGGGCAGAAAGTTGCCTCAACGTTCAATGCATCATTTTGATCCCCAGCAAGCACCTAAAGAAAATGAAGTCATGTATGGCACCTGTGCACAGGGGATGGAGGGGAGTTTCCTTTCAGCAAGGCTTCTCATATGGCTACCTAGAAATGCTGTTCAGTCATTAAAAAAACAAAAAACCAAACCACAGAGTAGGAAAGCTCCTTCATCTGTTGGTGACAAAATAAAAAATAATCAAATATAAGCGTGTCAAAACTGGAGGCTTTAGCCCATTTTGCAGAGCTCTGTGCATGGAGGTACTCTCAGCTGAGAGGCAAATAAGCCTCAGACTGCACCCACTCCCCCGTGCCGCTGCAGCCCCCCAGTCCTGTAGCCTTCACAGTCTTCACCTGAAGCTTCGTTAGCAAAGGAATTCTCAGGCTGAGGCACAGGAGAAATGAGAGAAATTGTTTATTTCTTTGCAGAGGAGGGTGGGCTGGAGGGATGAAGACAACTGAAACCATCACCACACACCTGTCTCTGGCAACCCTCACCTGCTCCTGCTACACCAGGAAAGTGCAGGCTGCCTCCCTAAAACAGCCTCTTCCCTCTCCAGGCCTGGAGCAGTGCAGGCCACACACATCTACGGGTGCTGCCTCTCCTCCGATGAGAACTTGGCTCAGCTATTAGAAAAATCTGGGAAAATCCCATCATCGTGAAAGCATATGTCCCACATCGAGCTGAATGTGAAAAATCAACAACCAGTCTTACCAGGCAAACAGCAAGCAACTAATGGCAATCAAAGCTACAAAGAGAAGGGGGGGAGGTGGGAAAAATGCAACAGAAGAAAAAATAACCCTAGCTTTGCAGTCACAGGGAATGATAGGGGGAAAAAAAAAGGCATTGGTGAGAATAATGGTGGGAGGCTGCTGAGCTATCCCACAGGGCTCTAGTAAAACGTTATCAGGAATAAGTCTTGTCCTAACCATGCACCCCAGCTGTTTGTATTCAGCTGAATATTTCCAGTTAACATATTTACCAGCCAAGGATGACCCTATTTCTTGCTTCACCTGTACAGTGAAGGCACGTGGCAGAAAACTGAGGCTGCCGCTCTCCTGGCGGATAAGAAATGCCTAAATGGCACCACTTTGGGATGCTGGTATTCCCAGAGCAGTCTCTAGTGCAAGCTGCACATCTGGCGCAGTTATAACAGCTGGCACATTACAAAAGAAACTAAAAACAAGACAACCCTATTTCCTCACTAACATCTGCATCTGAATGTAAAACCAAAAGAATACACAATTTCACTTTTTGCTCTAACGATGCCAGCCTAGACTAAGCCTTTATTATATGCAGTGGTTTGCTTGCACAGCCCTAAGTGCAAAGGTAACTCAGTCATAGCTTGCCACCCCCAAGAACACCCACTTGCAGTGGAGACACAATCAAAGCCTTTTCACTGTACAAGGCTTCTCTTTTATGAAGAGCTTGCTTAAATATGTAAGCAATTTCATAGACAGAAAATCTGAGTAATTTTCAAAAGGTCATCTTTTCCAAACTGGTTGCTTTAAACTTGTGCTCTCGTTACGCTGTAGCTGGTATTTTCTTTAAGTCACCATGAAGGAACTGAACCTACAGTCACTAGTAAGAACAGCCATTTACCCTTTTCATCTAGTAACAGATTATACAAATGTCCTGTTATAAAAAAAGCGTTCTCACCTTGTTTGGGTACTTGTGCAACACCCACAGCTATACATATTGCAATAAAAAGGAGAGTTTTCCTAAAAGGCAAGGAAAGAAAAGAACATGTGAGAAAACATCTACAGTTTCAGAACTCCAAGGAATTAGAAGCTTGATTCAACATCTAAAGTCAGTGGCAGGATACCACTGACTTCAGCAAGTCCTGGATCAAAGCCATCACACTGTACAACTTTCCACTGATGCTGAGAAGGCATTTTACACAAAGATCAAGAATTATGTAAGCCCTCATATACTGTACATATATTTTACACTGGCTTATATTAATAAAGTAACTGCATCTGGTTTATATTTTCTTGCAGCAGCCTTCAAATATGAATGCTGCTATGTAGTAAAATTCTTCCTGGAAAAAAAAAAAAAAAGTTACTGTAAAGAAACCTTAAAATAAAGGACAAGTTAATCCCTGTAGACATTATTAGATACTTTGGACCTCCTATCAGTCTTGTCACTATATCACATCATTCTACCATAAATGAAAATATTGTGTCATACTTTTGTTCCTGTATTATAAAATTTTGTCATGTTACAAACAAGACACTCTCTTCACAAAGTAAAAAAAAAAAAATCCCATCACATTTTGACTTAAAATTTCATGCTCAGATAAAAGAGTGCAATACTGATAGGTATCATAGGCTCACCAATTGCAATGAACATATGTAAGGTTGATATAGATTATGTGCTCAAAATTTGCCTTAAATGTTGGATGTTGGGCAAAGAATACATTTTTACCATGGGTAAAAACAGACTGTCTGCTGTTTTTTACTCAATTATCATATTATCCAGATTAGCAGCTAATCACACTCTTTTCAGTGACTGAGCCTTTTAATAAATGAGAAATAAATTTTCTGTTAATGTTGGACATGCAGGCACAGAAACAGATATATGTAACAATAATAATAACCCATATCTATTTAGTTCTAAGAAGAAATATTTCTAAAATGTCAGAAATATAGTTCTGATACTAACTACTCAACTCACGCTCAAGCCTCAGCTCAACCCTTTTGCTCACTAACATGTGTAATCTCATTGATTTTTCATAATATTAAACATTAGATTGACTAAAAGTGTTTGCTGGACCACACCAGAGAGCACCTGAGTACCTAGAATAAACAGTATTTGAAAGTAACACAGTTGCAAGCAAACACCTGCAACTTCACGTGCTGTAACTTTGCCAGCTAATTAGTCAGGTTTGCACACCAAAAAAACGTGCAGGAAGAAAACCCTACCACTTTATACAGGAACGTATGGTTCAAACAGCACTGACAGACAAGTTCCTTCCACTGAGTGTTCACATATGCATAAATCAAGTATTAGTAATACCACAATGACAAGAAATCATCCTATAATTTAAATATTTATATATATATGTACACGCACGGAGAAGTAATTAATGAAAAATCTTAATATTGCTTTCAAGGGTTTGCAATTCAAACATTCCAGAAACAGCCAAGTGCATGAAAATCACAGAGCAAAAAACTGGTTTTATCAATTTCCTCAGTGAGGCAAAGGAAAAAAAAAAAAAAGTCAAAATTCATTGATCTAGCAAAGGATGGGTTTGACTGCTTATTCTCCTTGCACTTAGGCAGTTTTACTGTGGGGTTTCACCCCACCTGTCAAACCAAGTCCCTCCTCGGGGAAGGGGGCACTTCATAGCTGGTGCCACTGCTTCTTGCAGGCCCCCTCCCCAGCCCAGTCCAACCCAAGCAGCAGGCAGCTCTCAACTGCCCCCTCCCCAAGCCCAGCCCCTGATAGACACTTGGCAACCGAAGCCCACTGGCTGAGCCTTCCCCCAATTCCTGTTATGAGGAAAAACACCCATGGCAAATGTTGGGAGGAGAAAGGAAGCATTTCTGGGAGGAGAAAGGAAGCAAAGGAANGAGACCTTATCGCTCTCTACAACTCCCTGAGAGGAGGGTGCAGTGAGGAGGGTGTTGGTCTCTTCTCCCAAGTAACTAGCGATAGGACGAGGGGTAATGGCCTCAAGTTGCGCCAGGGGAGGTTTAGATTGGATATTAGGAAAAATTTCTTTACTGAAAGAGTGGTCAAGCATTGGAACAGGCTGCCCAGGGAGGTGATGGAGTCTCCATCCCTGGAGGTGTTCAAAAAAAGTGTGGATGTGGCACTTCAAGACATGGTCTAGCAGGCATGGTGTTGTTGGGTTGGTGGTTGGACTAGATGATCTCAGAGGTCTTTTCCAACCTTAATGATTCTATAATTCTATGATTATAGACCCAACCAATTCCCATTCCTTACAGGTGTGTTGGTTCAAACAAGAATTTAAAAAGTGCACTATCCATCACCACCCACTCTCCAGCTGGAAAACCTCTCTGCTGTCCTCTCCTTTTCCACCTGATCAGCAGCCTGGAGTGTGTTCACAAATTGCCACACTGATTTTCAGGCAAAGCACTTATTTAAACAGAATTTCAAATTACAGGGGTAGGGAAGAGAAGCTTTATAAAGTTAGACTACATATGTTTCCCCTGCTATGATACATCTTAAAGAATCTCCCGCAGCAGTCTTCAAAACATCTCTCAAAGTCCTCAAAGCAAACAAGTGGGCCAGATCTTGGACAAAATCAGGTCCATTAGTTATACACCTATGTGTGGATTTGCATATTGTGAGACCTTCAGTTTTGGCAATCAGAACAAATGAGTAATTTAAGGAACAGTAAGGCATGATAATGGTAATATTTTGTCATTGATATTGCCATTGTAAAACTGTAGGTACATCATGGTTTTCAGAAGAGAACGCACAGAACGTACAGGATATTAAAAAATATGCATCATTGCTCCAGTTTTGATCACTGAAGGGGAGTGGGGTGGAAAATACACCTTACAAATCCCAACAGGCTTGTAAGGGCATGTTTTTTAATTAACCTCTGCAGTCCCTAGTGATTTATTTCTTCAGGCTTTCTCCTGCTACAGCCATGAAATGTCTACGGGAGCAGTTCTGCCACTCCTGCAAAAGACCTGATATTGACTGCTGTCCAAACAGCAGGTCAGCTATGGGACACTCGCTTTGTTGGTTTTTTTTCAACTCTGAAGACCAGAATTCAAGTTCAGAGTTTGTGTCACACAATGCATCATCTTTTGATCTAATGAGAAGCTCAGTGAGAGGAGATAGTGGTGTTGGGAAGAAAGTCCATGCATTGCACTGTATCAGCTAAAACTCAGGACAACTCTTTATTTATTTATTTGACTTTCATGGGCACAAAATGGATTCACAATTTAAAATTGCATAAGACATCTTAGTTAACTCCAAAGTCAGGATGCTCAAAGGACCCTGGGGCCCAAAATGCAAAGATGACTCCTCTTAACATTACAACAGCCTCTTCTACAACATCAACCAGGGACAAGCTGTGTGTCGGGTATCTGCCTCCATCACCTCCCAGCAAATGTTGTAGGAAGGCAAGAAATTTCAAAATGCTCCCAGGGCTGTAAATTACACAGATGTAACTGCATATACAGAAACATTTAGTGAGAGGTAAAGACAAATGTCTGGCTTACACGGTGCTCTCCAGCTAATGTCAAGAACAGATGAGTGATCAGCTAAGAGAAAAAACAGGGAACAGAGACAACCATAGGGCTGGAGGTATTCTAACACATGGGAAATTTAGTCTTCTTTCTATCTCTTTTCACAAAAAGTAAAACTTTCTGTAAATGAAGCCATGTGCAACCTAAAGTGAAGTCATACAACGGAGCCCTCCGTACCCGAAGACGAAAAAATGAAATTCTTTCTTTCTGAGAGAATCCGTTCATGCAAACCCTCTGTTCTTGGTCAAGATCACTATTCCTTGCAGAGCAGCCAGTCTCTGCAAAGTTCTCGGTTCTCAGTCTCCATCCTCACACCAGCACCGCCACTCAGCCACCAGGCTCCCTGCTGTGTAACGCATACATGGCTTGATCCATAGCCTGCCATAGCTGCAAGGAACAAAGCAAGCAGGACACAGAAACCCTGGACCGCATGCCTTAGCTGAGCCCATAGCTCTTGGGGAAACCTGCCCTGTTGGGACACAACAATTGAAAAATGCAAGGGCATGTGGCAGGGAAGACTCCAGCTGACTCGAAAGCTGGCTATTTTTCCTCATTTAACATCACACATGAAGCTGTTCCAATACCCCTTGGCTATGTCCTGTCCTAGAGTCTCGGTATCTCTTGAGCTTCCTGCCCTCCTTCTACCTTTTCATCCTCTCTCCTATTTACCTGCAGACACAAGCTGAGGACAACTATATAACCGTTTGGAGGAAGGCACTATCAAATGTGGTTGAGCTATTCTACCATTTAAAATAGAGCTTATCTTCCCGATAATCTTTGACACCTTGCGGCTGTTTGCCTTTTCCTACAAGTGGACAGTAACTATCCATGTTTCTTTTTTTGCCATTAGGGGTGACAGATGGATAAGGAAACTGATAAGCTTCAAAACAAGTTGTGGCAAACAACCATGAAAAACTCCACCCGTTGAAGACTATTCAGCAGTGTAGAGCTCCGGTTTGGTCAGTGCACAGCAGTATCCTCTTCATTCCTGGTTGGTTTCCTAAACCTCAAGTTTAAAGGAAGAAATATCACTAGCTGGCTGCCAGAGAAGGTAGGAAAACCTGTTCCCAGTGTAACTGGCACAGACACATTCAACCCTGCGCTCATTGGTGATGGTGGTTTAAATACCAGCACCTGCCCCATGTGCATTGCTTCGTTGGATCTCCTCGGAGGACTGCTGAGGAGAATGGCCCAGTTTGTGTCCATCAAGCCTGAGGAGGGCTTTGAGAAAGGTGATAGCAGCTTATGGACAGAGATGCCCGGGGCCTCTCAAGGACTCCAAGCTGTTAAAAACCTTATCTTTTCAGATCTGAGAATTAAGATATCTTCCCGTACTGCTGTAATGAGATTAGCCAGCAGGTCCAGTGCTGCTTCCCAAGTTTTAAGAGACCCACTGTCAACATGGCTTGAGGGGACACAACAGCTTCCAAAGCCTTTCCCAGGTGACAGTTGCATGCCCTTTGGGCACAGATGCCACAGTGAGCCTAACCAGCTCCTGCCTGAATCCTTTGCTGCAAGTTCACAATTTGAAAGAAGGGAAGAACAGAGAGACACAGGATAAGGTGAGAGGTAGAGGACGAAAAGATGCGTTTCTCTCTCCTGAGGAGCAGCGGCCTAAGGGGAGCCCTACAACAGTGCTGTGGTTCGGAGAAAGGAAACTCCCCGCCCGGTGGCCCAGCCACTCTCTGGAGGGCATTTGGCTTAAGATGAGAAACTACCATGTCCAGAAGAACAGTCAACTCTGTCTGTATTTCTAAAAGGAGAAAAATTAATGAAAAAGATGTGATTTTAGAACAATTTTATGAGTACATCCCTGACTTCTTACACTAGTTCTCTTGTCTAGATAGCGTACACTAAGTGTTTTCCTCTGCATTAAGGCAAAAATACACAGCTCAAACTCCTACTCCTGTGAAATACTCTCTTCTTTCAGGGTTTGTCTCTGCTCATTTTGTAGATCACTCTTCAAATGGTCTACCACTCAGCGCTAGCAAGAGACAAGGGTAACACAAGGCTGTTCATGTTTTAAAATTAAATATTCCATCAACAAATTTAGTGAGAGATTTAGGAGTCATGCAGCTGTAGGAGTTGTATTTATTTAACCTGCAGAGACACATCTATACAGGTAGCAGGTCTGACCTAATGGCATTTCCACAGAAGGGTGGGCTAGCTTGCAAGGGATTGACTGGTTTGATATATGATAAGGAAACCTGATCCTTTTTGCAAAGAATTCTGGTTTCTGAACACAGGCAAGCAACCAGGTTGCTTTCTCTCTAGTCGAGGAAATTAGGTAAACAAGACAGAAACATATAGATACATATTCCAAAGCCATCCCCGATTTCGAAGTCGGGCAAACTGCATCTCTGCTACCGTACCACTTTACTAAATTCAGTTTATGTTTCTTTATCAGCAAAGTCCCTTGACAGATATCACATAAACCCCTTTTTTAAAATGCACTCAGACGATTCCTGAAGAAATCCCACAGACACAGCCATTAAACGCACAGATCTCCAGGGAAGGCCACCTTCAGGCAGCCCCGTAACTGCTCTTAAGCATTCGAGCGCACCCAGATTATACACCAGGCAGGCTTGAGCCGCATAATCCTCACCACAAAACAAGACAAATCCTTCTCTGCCCCGTTCGGAGCTCTCGGTAAACTTAATTTAAGCCACAGCCAGAATACAATAAGTGCTTTACGAAAGGAGACACATACTGGTAACCCCTGTAATGTCACGACAGCTATCAAAAGCTCACCATCATCTTGCCTGGGCTGCTTTTAGGCAAACTACAGAGGAGAGCGGAGCTCTACCTTTGCATCGCAGATGCTGCTGCCTGAGAAATACCTCAGCCTGTCGCAGAAGCGGGTAAATACCGGGCACCTCATCTGGACATCTCTGTTATTAAGAGAGCAGCCTCAGCTCTGAAAGGTAAATTCTGCAGGTTTTGTTTCTTCGCCCTGTTTTAACAGCGGGGTACCAAAGGGGAGGACGAGCAGGCGGGTTACTTGCGGGAGGCCCGCTCTCCCCCAGGACCCTCGCCTGTCCCCCGGGGAGTGGGGCTGCACCGGCTCCCGGGCTTCAATGCGAGGGTGCTGGACAGGACTGGGAACACCCAGGGATGCAAGGGGAGAGAGGGGGGGGGCAG
>VZTL01027912.1:58282-81542 GCA_013400535.1 Scopus umbretta | reverse complement strand
TTTTTTTTTTTTTGCAATTAACTGTTATTTTTGAAAGCTAAATTGTGTATTTCTAAAATGCGTAGCTCTTCAATGTTTCCAGTTTCACCCCAGGTTCCAAAGTGTGCAGTTTTATTAGCTCTTGAGCTCACCAGCAGCTCCTTGAGGTGGCTGCTCAGATCTAATGGGCTACTGCTGTCCATTCTGTTTTACAAATACCACCGTACAACGAATGGTATGTGCAGCTGGTGGGTTTGGTTTTTTGTTGTTTTTTTTTTTCTCCAGGCCTTTTCTTCCTGAAGAGGTTGTTTGTAGGTATCCTGTTGCTGCCACATACATTTTTGTAAAGTTTCTGTTGGCCTCCTAATCTTATTTTACGCTAGTGGAGTTTAATCAAAGGTTTCTAGCAAAAGTCTGATCTTTCAGGTGCCTCCTGAACAGAAGTTGAATTCCGTTTGTTACACCTGTACATTTATTTTGAGTTGCTGAAGAAAAAGTGTGTATTGTTTAAAAAAAAAAAAAAAGAAAAAAAACTCAAAACAACCACCCCCCCAAAAAAATACCAAAATACAAAAGTACATATTGTAAAAATAATTTCTGCCTTAGTTTCACTTTTGTTTATCAGTTTCCCAATGCCCCAAAGCACACATATATTCTTGCATTAGAGTTTTGGGGGGAGGGGAGTGGCACGTTATTACAAGTTTCCCCCCCCCCCAGTGTGTGCAAATCGTTCTGTAAGTGCTGATTTTTAGGTTACTACTGTGTGTTTTTTAAAGTGCAGTGTGATAGTAGAGCCAGAGTAATGTTAGCAGACCAGCTCCATGTTTTAGTTCCGTTACTTTCCCAACCAACTATAAATTACATGCTTTAGACCTTATTGATTGGTGGTTTAGCTTAATACAGTAATACTGGAAATTACCCGCTTGTAGCTGTGAAAGCCATCGTAGCGAGAAGAGGTGTGTGCGCGAGATCTTAGAATTCTCTGAAGAGTTTATTATTTGCGGGATAACTGCGGATAACGGGTTTTATGAAGTTGAAACTTGTGCAAATGGTTTTGCTGCAGCCATAAGGGTGGAATACTGCTGCAATTTGCCTGTTGGGAGCCCTTAGAGCGCAATTGCTCTATTGCTGAATGGTATTTCGTGTCAGAAGTATCAGTGACATGCAGGCCTGTTAGCAAATGAAATGGGCAGGTGAATTCAAAATAACATTTTTAAACTATATGTGTTGGAATCCATCAGTGTTTTTGCTTTGTCTGCGGATGTTGCTGCCATAATTAAGATCAGCAGAGGCATTAGATCCTTTTTACGGGAAACAGGGAAAACTGTAGAAGTACTTGGTTCTGAAACACCCTTTTACTGATCCAGCTTCCTTAATCCTCTGGGGTTCTGTGAAGCACTTTTCTTCATTACTTGCCTGTTACAGTCCTCCACACTGCTGTGGGGGGAAATGACTGGAGAATTAAGGAGGATCAAAACCGATGAGCTTTTTTTTTTTNAAAAACCGAGGAGCTTTTTTTTTTTTTTTTTTTTTTTTCTTCAGGGGATCAAGTATTCAGTAATTCTTCAGAGTGTTTTGTGATCATTTTGATCTGAAGATATGAAAGAGAGTCAAGTAGAAGCAGTGAGCAATATTGAATGACATTCTTGGGAACAAACATGAAGTGGGAATGCTGAAAACAAGCTGGCTTCATGTTTGAATCATCTTTTTTGTAGGTGCATCGCAACTATCTGCTGATTTGTTTTTTCACAAATGTTTCCGTTAACTAGTCAAAAAATAGAGCTATTGCCCCTTTTTTTTTTTTCATTTCCATAAGTGCTCTAATAGCGAGAGAAAGAAATCCTGTCCTCTTGAGTTGACAGCTTTACGGAAGGGTGGGCGGTGGGGGGAATGCATCTGGACGTCGGCATTCGGATGCTCATCTTCTCTTTGTCTTTACTGTTTGCAGGTCCTGTCATCCGTGATGGCGTCAGCTCTACCCAGAACCCTTGGGGAATTGCAGCTCTATCGAATACTACAAAAAGCAAATCTCTTATTCTACTTCGATGCCTTTATTCAGCAGGGTGGTGATGATGTCCAGCAGCTCTGTGAAGCAGGTGAAGAGGAGTTTTTGGAGATAATGGCTCTGGTAGGCATGGCTAGCAAGCCGCTTCATGTCCGAAGGCTGCAGAAGGCTTTGAGGGACTGGGTCACAAACCCTGGTCTTTTTAACCAGCCTCTCACCTCCTTACCAGTCAGCAGCATTCCAATATATAAGCTGCCGGAAGGGTCTCCTGCGTGGCTGGGGATATCCTGCAGCAGTTACGAAAGGAACAGCAGCACCAGAGAGCCTCATCTGAAGATTCCAAAATGTGCTGCCACGACGTGTGTGCAAAGCGTGGGCGCAAGCAAATCCGATGTGGTGGGGAACTTATCGCTGCAGAGCGGCAGTGAACCGAGACTCTGGCAAGGACACCACACCACAGAGAGCGAACATAGTCTTTCCCCAGCTGACCTTGGCTCTCCAGCTTCACCAAAGGAAAACAGCGAGACCCTGGATGCCGCCGCTGCTCTGTCAGTTGCTGAATGCGTAGAACGTATGGTTCCCTCCCTGCCCAAAAGTGACTCGAATGAAGTCAAGGAGTTACTGAAAACAAATAAGAAACTGGCAAAGATGATTGGTCACATCTTTGAGATGAGTGATGAGGACCCTCACAAAGAGGAGGAGATCAGGAAGTACAGTGCAATATATGGCAGATTTGACTCAAAAAGAAAGGATGGCAAGCATCTCACCCTCCACGAGGTAAAATACCTTGAGTGACAGTGGGCTTCTTCCCATATTCCTACGCCTTTTAGGAGATGCTGTTCACAGGGTACACTTTTTGTACAGGCACTTCTCACCAGGTGACGAGAGTTGTGTGTATTGCGCAAGCCGTAGTCAGTCCTGCCCTGGGATAGAAATCTCAGGTGCAGTAGAAGTACCCTTTCTTGGGTGGGTGTGTGCATGTGTGCACTGATGACTTCAGCTTGGTGTCATCAGACTGCTCAGTCACTGGTGTAGCCTGTCAGACCGAGGGTTTGAACAGTTTGGCACTGAAATAACAAACCGGTAGCGCACTGAATGTGGCCCTTGGGATCCCAGGCATTCAGCACATTTTTAAAGCGGTCCTATCTTGATACTCCCTTGCAGCTTTGAGCGTAGACTGGTTGGTTGGAAGATTAGTAAGTAAAGTCGCTTATGTCTGGTAACAGGATCACCTGGCTTGGTTGCTACCCTCTGCTGTCTGCCCTTACCTCGAGATCCTGCTCTGTAGCTTGTGCATTCGAGGTAAAAAGGATTCTGCTGATGAGGTCTCTAAATCCAGTGGGGTGGGATTTTTTTTTTTTGTGTGTGTGTCTGAGTTGGGATGAAGCTTATCTGTACAACCTGTGGGGTTTTTTGGGCACAATGATCTTAAGCCAGTCAAGTGAAGTGCAGACTATGTGAGGAGGAAGGGAAAAGGCCATCTCCAGTATTGATGGGTGGCTGTAATTTGAAGGTTTGTCCTTTAATACCTGCGTGGCATCTGTTCCCTCTTGTCCTTAAAAGTCCATGTGGCCTCCTTCGCTTCTCTTCTGGCGTTCTTGAGGCTCACTCTGCATATGTTGTAACGCAATAGGTGTGTCTATGTGGGGAATAGCTCCCTAGTGCCAAAATGCAGTACAAGAGGAGAACAAACATTAATTCAAAGCAGTGCCAAAACGCTGTTGATATGAATGCTGCATCAGCATTTTCATAGTTAACAGTGATTGCAAAATTTCAGTTGGATTTAAAATTTGGCATGTAAGGCTTAGCTCCCAAAAGGAAAGGCAGTGTTTATGTTACAGGAGTGCCAAAAAAAAATGTACTGGCTTTAGCCTTTTTTCACTTCAAGAAGAAGTTTTGTAGGTGTGTGATCCATAGCATAAGACTAGGTTCTCTTTATGCTTCCGAGTAGAAGGGCAGAAAGAAACAAGGCCTATTTCTTTACATTTTTGTTTATGTATATATATTCATAAGGCAACTGCACATCACCAGCAGTGACTTCACTAGGGCTTTTACTACACACTGGGGAGACGCTTCCAAGGGAACTTGTCAGTAGTCAGCCGTGTTTCTACCACACAGTTTTAGTCGTGCAGCTTTCACTTACGTGCCTTGTGGCTCTGTGTTGAACACTGACAATGTATGAATTCATCCAGTGTGCGAGAACAGATCTCGTCTTACTCCCCTGACCTGCGGAAGTCTCTCCGGTAACAGAGCAAGTTGCGTATGAGACGGAGGCAGGAGTTGAAAAGATTAATTGTGTGGATTTCTTGCATACATTGCTGCAGAGGCAGGATTTGGAGAAAGGGGGTTCTCCCCACCTGAGGATGGAGGCAGTCAAGGTACAGCATGTGCAGCTGTGTGCTTTCTCAGTCTCTCTCTGGGGTCGTGGCTGCAGAAAATACTCTGAAATCTGGGCAGACTTCTTGTAGGATAATTTCCTGGCATCCAGCAGTGTAATGGGAGGTGGGTGCCGGGGGCAGCCTTTGTGTCGGGCGTGCGGTAGGCTCAGGAGTGGCTCTCTGAAGCTGGAGGAGTGAACAGCGGGGTGGTAGTTTGAAGGAGCAGGGTAGCAAAGAACTGGAAGAAAGGACGACTGCTCTGGCTCGTTAATTTTTTTTAGTGCTGCACTACAGATCTTTACTACATCATTGTAAAACCATGTTTAAAAATGGAATGAGAGCATGGTTTGGCTTTAGGAAATATTTCTATCGCTCTTATGATTAAGGGCACAAGATCAAAGGAGTATGTGGTTGACTTATGCCTCACTTACGCATGTGGGGCCTTGCTGAACTTGATGGGAACTGCACATATGCAAGCAAGAAGAATTTGCTCATAATTGGTTTACTCTTTGCTTAAAGAGGCCGGATTTCACAGAGGTTTGTCTTGAACAGTTTTCTCTCCATTTCCATTTTAAAGCAGAAAATATACTAATAGTAGCAATGAGACCATATTTTGGTTTAAAATCTGCTAAACCAGAGTTTGCCTTTTGTAAACTCAACTTCAGTGGGTTTTTGTTTTTGATGGCTTAAACAATTTGCTGCTTAGAAGAAATGACCTTAAACAGCCAGGGAGGTAAGTTTCTGCTTGTCCAGAGACTGTGTTTCTGCACGTGTTAATACATTCCAAGGCTGTCATTCTGCCTCACAGTTCAAGGTTTCTCCTTGCAGCTGGCAATGAGCAGCTGAATAAACTTCACTATGAATTTGAGAAGCTTAAGTAGTGGTTAGCGTCTTAATGTAAAGATCAGGGTGTATCTGGCTCCTCAGGCAGAGTGGAGTTGCATGTAAATTCAACTCAAACTTGGTGGAATTGTTAGTGGTGAATTAGTGAGAATATTCTGTTTCAGTATGAACACTGGAGTGTCTCAGAGGGCTTGAGCAGCTATTAGAGGCCAGTGAGAGCTGTAGACGCTGAGCTGGTTTGGAAGGGCGTGCTATTGGTAGGATTCTCTGCATAAGGCACTGATCTAACATAAAATCTGATGCAGAATCTTTCAAAGACGTTCCAGAACTAATAAACACACTGTCCTTAATGCATCCCATTGTCTCGGTATTACACAGCTTTTCAAGCACAGAGAGCGCTTTATGTTTTAAGGTCGGTCTGGAGGAGAGATGAGGAGGGATGAGTACAAGGCATGCCTTGAACTTGGTGACCTGTGCATGTCTGAGTCAGATTTGTAATCTGCGTGTTAAAATTTCGGCGCTTGTCTAGGTACCTATAAAACTGAGAAAAATCCTGTTTAATAGTGTGAGAAACAGGAATAAGAAATGCAAGTAATGAATTTTGTCTAGCTTCGTCTCTTCCTTTTCTTCTGCTGATTCACCAAAATAGTAGGGCTTGGTATTTAATTATATGGGTTTTTTCTTAGTGGGGGAATCCATGAACCCCATCAGATGGGAATATACCCATCCCTCTCCATAGAGCCGAGCCTGTATCGTTATGCGCTGCTTTGTATCGTTAAGGGTCCCAGCAAACAGAATCTTTATTGTTAGGCATGCAACACTTTCTGTCTGTAGTATTATGCCTCCTGAAAAGCCAGGAAGCCATGATGCACTTCAGTTCAGTAAGTCTGGATGTGACCTGAAAGAAGAAACCAGGAAAAACAAACAAACATTTGGCTTTTTTCATACATTAGGATAAACAGCATTTGCCTACAACTACCCAAAGCATTTTTAGTCATTTCAGCTCTTTGCAACCCTTCAACACTTTATCGAAGGATAAAAACCATCTCGAATTATTTTGTAAGCATTAGCCATATTATTCATCCTCAGCAAAGTAATCACTATCACTCTTAACAGAAATTGATGCCTGCTTTGGATGGTAATTCTTTTCGTCAGTGTTGTATTAATCTTTTATTTATTTATCTCTTTTTTTCCCCTGTGTTTTTTGTGAAAAGATAAGACATTGTAGAACAACTGTTCCTGTCTAAGGGTTGATAGTTTGTTATTTTAGTACGTTGTGTTGTAGGAACATAGTAACCTAGAGATGTTTCACAGATTAAACCTAAACTTCCCACACTCGTACATCCGACATCTGTGCGATTTTTTTTTTTTTTTGTCTGTACAGAGACTAAAGGATCAGGCAACATATCTAGTTCACCTGTTAAAGACATGTTTGCACTCTAATTAGCATTTAGGTATCACAGGACATGCCCTACTTGGATCAGAGGCTTTTATGCTAAACACAGGAAAAAAATGCTTCTGAAATATTAGGAACAGCAGTTCTGTGTGAGGTTTTACTAGAAATATGGCATGGCCACAGGCTGCTGAGTGAATCGCAGCTCTTCTGATACGTTTTTGTTTCTTCAACCTTCCTGGAGAACAAGTGTTGCATTGGGCAAAATAATATTTTTTTCTAATTTGGATGACATCAAGCACTGTGGCGAAGGACAGCATGGTTGTATGCTGTTCGTTTCTTATGACAGCTTCCATCCTTCAGGGGTGGAGTGTGCGGGGTTTCAGGTGAGTTGCTGATTTAGTTCAGAAGTAGCATTCTGCAGTGTGGTAGACAGCGGGTTAAAGGAGCAAGTTTCTTAGCCTTCGTCCCAAGAGACACCATTTAACTTCAGACCTGCTGGTCTGTCCTCAGCTTCACCTTCTGTCTGCTTCCATGAAAAGCGCTTCTTGTACGAGCAGTGTTTTTTGGTGTCTGAGGTCACACGTGTGCGGTCCTGCCCGTCCTCAGCCACATAACCCTCTGCGCTGAGCTGCGGCTGTTGTTTGCACTGCCAGATCAAGGGTTGGGGACGGCACATCTCGATCCGTCGTGAGTATGCCGACTGTGCTGTGGAAGACCTAGCTGCTTTGTAATATCCACTAGCCTGAGACAGCTACAGAACATACTGTTGACAATAGCAGCAAAGCAGCTGTGCTGATTTGCGAGAAGCCAAGCCCATTCGAAGCAGCTTCATTTCTAGAAATAAAGAGTAGAGGAGTTGTGGGCACTTTGGGAAAAACACCTGTCTGTTGGCCTCTTGCTGTTACGCCTCATTACAAGTGCTGACTGTTCTTCAGCTGAGGAGGAAGTGAAAATGTCTCTTTGGCCCCTGCTTACTGAGGAAGGAGCAGGGAATATCCTCTGCAGCATCTCGGTTTCAGTGTCTCTTGTTGCGTTAATAATTTTGTTGTTTATCTGTACTGTTGACCATAGGTCATAGGTTTTTCAGACAGCAGTATTGTTAAGCTGGCATAATTCATGACAGTATCACCACTTCCTATAGGCTTCTGAAGAGCATTGTGAAACCATTTTGAGCCTTAACTTAAGGCTTGCTTTTTTTTTGTTCCCCTCTTTATGAAACCGTTGCCAGCAGCAGAGGCACTAGAAATGTGTCCCGACAGGCTCAGGAAAACATCCTTGAAACAAGTTACATTTGATTCATGTCTGAAGATAGTCTTCACAAACATGAGGGTGAGAAACATAGCTAAAAAAAGTTTAATCGTTTCTTAAACCATCACCTTCTACAGAATTTATGCTGTATTCACCAGGGAAAGCCATCTGTACCCACACTGTCAGGGTGGGTTGGTTTTTTTCCCAAGTCCTGGGCATATTGCTTTTACAAAAATAGTATTCCCTGTACACCAGGCTTTGGGAGCCAAACACTGTGAACATTCAGAGCTACTGTTTTATACTGAGATTTAATTAATGCTGGAATGAGGCACAAGCAGTGCACATTGAGACACACTTACAATAATGTTTTACTTTAAATGACATTAAATGCACCAACTACATTTGTATCTTTTCTCTTCCCAGAGGCTTACCTGGCTTAGTAAAGGTATAAATAAACTGAAGAAACCCTCCAGGGTGTAGTATACAATTATAGGTAATTTTACTTGCAATTGAAATTCTTTATTATTTCAGAAGAACAGGTAGTTTTGCAAGCACAATGGGTGAAAGTATGCAAAATCATGAATCCCTGTTGTTGTGTTTAATTTCCAGCTAACAGTTAATGAAGCAGCCGCTCAGCTGTGTGTAAAAGATAACGCGTTGTTGACCAGGAGAGATGAACTCTTCGCGCTAGCTCGGCAAATCTCTCGAGAAGTTACATACAAGTATACTTACAGGACCACCAAGTAAGGTTTTAATTAACTTAAAGGACCTTTACTTTCAGGGAACTAATCAGTCTGATAGCATTTCTTTTGAAGCACTAGAGACACTTTCCTCCTGCTCTTTAGCTAGCGAAGTGCTCTTCTGAGGAGGGTAGGAAAATGTTGTTTAAGTCGTGAAGCTTTCAAACTGCTAAGACTTAGCTGTCTTAAATTACCTTTTTATTTGCTCTCTAGTTTTCCAGATTTTGTGTGATGATAGTGCATGTTAAGAGGCATCTGAGGTTGGCATTTTGAGTATTTGAGGCATTCGTGTATTTCAAGGTTAATGTAAATAGGCAGAGTGGCCAAAGCTGCTTAATGTTTTTTTTTGGTTTTTTTTGTTTTTTTTTTCCAAACCCCCATATAAAGATTTGGCTTGTTAGTTTCCAGGGAATGAAAAAGATAAGGTCATAGGGAGTGGCTTACAAACTTGCTTTAAAGGAACTGAAGCAGAGTCCTAATTTCGGTTGTTACTGTTCTGTTAAATGAACTGCTGTTATGAAACAGTAACAAAGGCTTAGCAGCTTTAAAATACAATTAAAACTTTAGAATTAATAAATATGATTGAAAGTCTTGATACTTTCTATCCATTGTTTTTAAATGTTAACTCCCTCATGTGTAACACAATACCCTTTCAAAATACATTTTCCTACGCTTCCAGGAGCTTTATATGGTTTTTTTTTGCTCCCCCTTCTTCCGTGGTGATTAACGTAAATATATATCCATTCTGGGTAAGCAATGCCAAAGGCATTTCTGTCATTCTCTTTGCTCAGGTAGCTTTCCTTTTTGTTTGGAAGAAGAGTGCATGAGTCTCTTGACACTTTTGAAAATGACACAAGGAGCTTGTCTTCCTCTATACTTGAGTGACATTTACTGCTATGTCCAAGTGAATTGGAGGCTTTTTTCTGTGCATCTCAGCTGTTCTTGTTTTTTGGGGGTTTTTTTGTTTGTGTGGGTTTTTTTTTTCCTTCCTTGACTCTATTTTTCATTATTATTTCTGCTGGTCAGGGTCAATGTGCCATTTACTGATAGTGTATGTGTCTTCTCTTCTAGATCTAAATGTGGAGAAAGGGATGAGCTGTCACCAAAGAGAATCAAGATAGAGGTACAGTATTGTGACTCCTGTCTTTTGACCTATGCATGCTAAAATTTACTTTTGTTTTGAAGGGATCTGTCTTAAGGAAATTTTTCAGAAAAACATTTGACAGACAGTTGATGGGTGTGAGAGAGAGAGGGGGAGAACATCACCACTGTCTCTACAAATATAGATGTTTGATGGAGAAACCTGTAGGAGCAGGGGTAAAGAGTAGGGTTTGCTTAACAGTAAAGTTACTCTCAGTGTTTTGCACTCTGAGCGAGTGGGAGGGGGAGGAATGGGACTGACTGACTTCCTGTGGTGGAATAAGCTCAAGTGTTATAGGAAATGTCTTCCCATTAGGCCTCCTGCTTGTAAGTCAGTGTGAGGTGGGGTTTGCTTAATTCACTTGAGTCAGCTTTTGATCATGCCCAGAATCCAGAGTTCTGGGTAAGAGTTGATGGCAGAATACTAGCCATCTCTGACTATGCTATAAATTATAAAACTGATCATATTGAAGAGTCAAAAGCTAACTAAAAGCTGTATATGTCAACACAAATGGTTGTGCCTGTAGATATTAATTTACAGTTTTTTGTAATTAGTTTTGTGGGAAAAAACAAAACCCAAACAAACCCACCCCCACCCCACCCCCCAACCACACAAAACAAAAGAAAAAAACACAAAAAACCCCACCAGTATACATGGCTAATGTATACCCCTGCACAAGATGTTACTTAGAGAGATGCTGGGATTTTCTTGTTAGGAGTGCAGGAGCAACATATGTGTAGGTTACCTTTTTCTTCAGTTACCACTGCTGGAAAGTAAATCTGAGGCCTTTTAAAAAAAAAAATCACTTTTAATGTAAAAAAAAAAAAAAAGTTTGTATACCTTATAAGAATAGCAGATCTTCTTTTTTAGTTTATTGTTTAAACAAATTACTGTTTCACTGTATGTGGGTATCTAATTCATCCTTAGTGTTGTAGTGGTTTTTTTTATTGTCCTGTCTGCTCCAAAAGGTGTAGGTTAAGTGTGCGTTAGCCTGTAAGCTAGGCCTGAGCTAGATTTGTATGTGACACAGATATGCGATATATTCTTTAACTGTAGAGGAAAGTTGCAGCATATTCTGGAATGGTTTCTCGTACGTAACGCATTCTGTGATACATGATGCACCGAATGTAAAGCTTTCATATTTTTCAGTAGCATAATGCTTTGTTACCTGCACAAAGGCTTTTCTTGTGAGGCAAACGCTGGTGAGAGCAGTTAGCGTTGAAAAGGCAGTTATGAATAGGTATAGAGGAGTTAATCTTACTTATTTATTAAATTCCATCAGTCTGTGTACAGTTGTAATTTGACTTTATATAATACAAAATATACATGTGTATCGAGGATTTACTGGTAGCTTTGGTGATGTCAGTAACGTCCTTTACATGTGTTAGGATTTGCTTTGACCTGTGCTTGTTCTTCGATCCACAAAAAAGAACAGGGAAAAGCTGCATTGAATGATGTTATCCACCTTCACCATTATCTGCCTCGACCAACACGTTGCAGGATGGTTGCTTGAGTTTCCCTTCTTTTGTCCATTCTAGTCCTAATTTGTAGGAGCTGGTGGGGAGCTGCCGCTCCTCTGCTTGAAATAGTATTTCACTGACTATTGGATTTCAGCATTAGGAAGTTTTTCCTTCATTCAGTAATAATTGATGATGTGCAAGTATCAAAAATGACACACTACAAGGGAGGTGCTTTTTTCCACAGGATCTTCATTGAAAGAAAAAGTAAAATTAAGATCCTGAAAAAAATTTGGAGAGCAGGAAATTGGGGCAGCCTTGGGAGATGTGCATTCTCTTACTTTCTGCACGGTGAAATCTTGAGTCTGGAAGGCCTGCTTTCTCTAGACACTTTTTAGTTTGGTAATTATGAGAAAGGATGTTTACCTGGTTTTCTTTTCATCTAACATTATCAGTCGTATTTTAAAATGCCTGTGAAAATTTCATGTCCTAACTGTACGAATGACTATTTCAGAAATGGGATTTTTTTCTTCCCAAAATAAGAAATTGAAAATTAAACTAAATGTGAAATAATCTTTCATTTGATAGCATAGCATTATTGATTATGAAAAGACCAGTGTTGTTATCAGCATAAATGCCTTTTTCCTTAGAAGTTTGGGAGTCTTCTAAGGAGTAAACCATTACTTCAGTGCATTATAATTCTGAGGTACACTGTAAATCATGGACTCTTCTTCAAATAAATTTAAAAAGGATGCAGTATTACACAGTAGATCACTTTTACATGTGGTGTTTTGGGTTCTTGGGGCTTGCATTTTGGAAAAAAAAAATCCTTTTTCAGTAGTATGTTTGGGGATTTTGGGGGGGGTTGTTTGTTTTTAGAAAGGTGGAGGTAAAAATTAACATGGTTAATTGCTGCAGATTAATTGCTGCAGATTTTTCCTTCTGTTCTGGATAAGAATTCCTTATCCTGCTTTTAAAGTTGTAATGCTTCATTGTGGCTCTATTAGCTCACTATCATGCTAATATCGTGCAGAGGATCTGAACATGGGTGATTTTCTGTTGTTGTTGTTATAACTAGCTCTGTCTTTTTTTCTTGGTTTGTTTTTTTTGGGGGGGGGGGGGGCGTAAAGTTCACTTTGTCGTTCTGTTTTAAGGCTGAACTCTGTATTTTGATTCACCATTCCTTTACCTATTAGTCATTAATGTTTCTGCAAAGCATAGTCTAAAATACCAGTGCTTGAATTTGGAAAGACTTCACACCCTGTTTACATAGTGTAAAAGATTACTTAAAGAAAAACAGTTAATTTTCTGAAATATAATAACACTTAAAAAAACCTTCAGAGAGACTCTAAAGGTCATCCTGGAGCAGAGCTGTGTGTGCAAGCTGCAACATTGCTGGGTTACAGCCACCGTTGTAAATTTATCCTCTTCATGAATATGAAACTCACACAAGCATTACAAAGAAACAATATTCCATGAATTACATCAAATTACCTGTAAAAGCCTTTCTCTTCCCCTGTGAGCTCTCTCCTCCTCTTCATAGAGTGGGTGGGCGAGCTGTGGGAATGAAGTGTGGAGAGGAGAAGGGAAAAAATTCCAGGCAAGTAACAGACTAAAGGTGTGGAGGGGAGTGAAAAAGGGAATGGAGTGAATTGGCACTGGGGAGCAATTGGAAGGGGTTGTAGTTCCTAAATCTGCTCTGGGCAAAGAGCAGTACGGGCGAATAGGGATGGAAATGGCACATCCTCCTGCAAAGCAAGGATCTCTCCTGCCTAGCTGTTGCAGGGCAGGGGCACCCCTTATTTTTGTCATCTTCCATGACTCAGTACCAGCACCGCTCCAAGCGATGAGCTGTTGGGGCACCGGCTTAGAAAGCAAAACAAGTCCCAGGTACATCACGCAGAAGTCATGCTCATCGCTGCCGCTGCTTTGCATTGGGGTTGACGAGGTTCCCCTTCAGAGTCAGAGTGAACAGCCAAGGGAGCAAAGAAAGAGAGTTTTAAAAATACTCTCGCTTTTTGTGGTGCAGAGGAATTGTTTTTTTGTGTCAGTGTCTCCGTTCAGCTCAACGGGAAGGGTGGGGAGAGCTTGCAAAAGCTAATTTCGCAAAGCTCAGTGGGAGTCAGGGGACGCAGGCAGGAAGACCGGAGCGGAGGCTGTGAGGAAGCGTCTTCCCTTGGTGCTGGGTCCGGGTGGAGGGAGGGGAGAGAGAAGGCCCACCTCCACCATTGCCGAGAAGGTTGAAAAGAAAACCAGTCAAAGTGTGGGATTTGTGTTTTTCACAAAAATGGCAAAAACAGTAGAAGCTACTGTTTGCATAGGAAAAATGTCATTAGAGGGAGCGAAAAAGCACATGTGGGACTGAGAACATCTGCTGCACGAAGCCGCTTGAAAAACAACTGAGCGGCAGCATGGCGAAACAAAAATGCTGCACTGCATGCAGCAGGCCCTCCTGACCACAGAGGGAAAAGGAACCACCAGGCAAAGGTGGTAGAGAGCAGGTTGTCGCCTGGCCCAGCCTGCTCCTCGTCAGCCCCTGCTGTCAGGGCCCCGAGGGGAACAGCCGGCGGTGGGGAAGGGCTCCAGCAAGGGGATCCAGAACTGCATCGTCATCCAAGAGTTACCTGCGTGACTAACGGGTGACAGTTACGGCAAGAGGCAGCAACGGGCTGCCAGCCCCACTTTTAGGAAGCAGCCTTTGGTTTTCTATTGGCAAGTGATCACAGATGTGTTATAAAGAGCTGTGTTACCTGTTTTGTTGCAAAAATAGGATCCTGAGTGACAGGTTTTTGTGTGTTCAGTTTCTCATCTTCCTACACATAATCGTTCTCTCCCAAACAAATTCAGGTCTAACTATGAAAATGGTCAGTGTTCATGGAAATGTGCTGCAAAGCCTTTGTGTCTAGAGGATGAGGTTTTGTGGCAATTTACCTGGTTATGAAATTTTGCATACCTATCATCTTTTATTTTTTCCCTGAGGGAGTATGTTGGGTGGATAAAAGCAATATGGAGTGTTCAGACAGAGTTGTTTGTTGGGTGTTTTTTGGGTTGTTTTTTTTTTTTCTCCTTCCCCTGAGCATAAAGAATAGCTTTATTGGCGTTACGTTGCACTGAGGGTCTGGCCACCACTCTGCAGGTCAGTGGGCAGCCTGCCAACGGCATGGACCTTGCAGTCCTTTCCTTGTGGCTTTTCTGAAAGATCGCGTTTCTTGTTCTTGGGCTGTAACCCATTTGTCCAGCTAGTGTCAAAAATACTATTATTTACATGTACCTGCCTCTAGAAGCCACAAGGAAAATAACCTAATTTGGCGTACTTTTGATACCTGGGTCTATGGATGCTCAGTGACAGATGTCACTGTTTTCAGGTTTGGATCTGTCTTAAGATCTTTAGCTTCCTCTCACATTTTAACAGTCACCTATACTGTGCTTTTGTAAATATTTCTGGATGTTCCTCTATTTTACATGAGCTTTCCTTTTATAATGCTGAGCAGGATAAATTTCTCATCTTGAACCTTTGCTTCGATGATTAATTTATTTTAATGGAGTCTGGCAGGCTTTCACAGGAACTTTATTTGCTTTATTGGTACATATGCAAGCTGCAAAAGAGATTTGCATGCCATAAGCATTTGAGACTGAAAGAATTATTGAATCATGATTTCCCGTAGTATATATAAAGTCTTTGCTACCCCACTTTTAAAATGGTGATACTTCATTTTCTGAGACTAGTATAGGTTCTGTGTGAAATACGTTGAATTTCAGGAGGCTTTGCACAGTTTCTCAAGGTTCATATATCATGCTGCTGTGCCTTATTCTTGACTACATATAAACTTGATTTCTTAAGAATCTCCAAAGCTGCTGTATGTAATGAGTGACAGAAACCATAGGCTTAAATCTGCCTGGTAAGGCTGAATGTAAATTAGTTGAATGTCAGTGACAACAGTAGTCTGGATTCACCTGAAACTGTGAGAGATGAGATATGATTGTCTGTGTGTGCCATTTGAGATATATAGCAGTTGTTGTAGAGGGGCTGTGTGTGGTTTATGCACAAACTTAAATGAAGTGGATAGCACAAACATGTACATGTAGTCCAGAATTTTCACAGAAGTTCAGGAATGTGTGGGGTTTTTGGTTTGGTTTTGGGGTTGGGGTTTTTTTTGTTTGTTTGTTTTTTTTTTAGTATACGGAGAGGATGAAAAAAGAACAATAATATGTCCCTCTTGGTGTTTGGTTTCTTCTTATACTCAATAGGATGGTTATCCTGATTTCCAGGACACAGTCCAGACACTCTATCAGCAAGACAAAATGCCACTTGCTTTGGCTAAAGGAAAGAGTGAAGACTCAACAGCTCTTAATTCCCAGGTAAACCAACTACACTACACTGAATAATTCAGGCCACGTCTGTGTACATTGATTTTGATGTATTGTTTTGATGACTAAAGTAATTACCATCAATTTTCAAAGGCTACCTAGCTTAGCTGTGATTGCATCAGTCTTAATTTGGCTTTACCTTCTGAAACTGTTCTGGCACAGTGCTGCAGCTTTACCCTTGTTAGTTCCAAGGAGGTAAGATCTAGCGTAGCAGGGTTGAAAATATGTGATTGCCTGTTGGGAGCAAGTAGGGTACTATTGGTACAGTACGTGCTGTGTTACTTGCGCTATTAGCTATAAATGGGAAGTTCAAGTTACTGAGTCTAGAGGAATAGAGTAGGCGATCTTGGAGTCCTCAGTTCTGACATTTCTTGTAAGAAGAAAGGCCAATATATTTAGGAAATAGTGAACCTCTGGATCCGAGAGGATAAATTGCCTTTCTAAATAACGTTTAGCCTGGTGGAAGTGCAGTGTTTTCAAGTATGCAGAAAGCTTTTTATAAATGAAGACAGGTTTCCGATTCTTTCTTTGTCTTTAGTCTGTAGTGTGTCCCAGCCTCGAGGCAGAATACGTTTCCTACTGCCAGTTGTTGCCAAGGAGGGATTTTCATGCTAAGTTGCCGCAAATTTATTTTCTATAGCTGATTTGGGCAAATGTAATCACTGAATTTTCATGTAAGATTACATTTAGGAGCTACACTCCTGTTTTCTGAGGCTAGATGTGTTACCCTGTCTTTTACCTTCTTCTATTGCAAAGTAGCGTACAGCCATACAAATCTGTTCATTGTGATACATCAAAAAGCAATTATGCTACATGTTCTGATGTCACGTAATGATTAAATGAACTTGATTTTTGCAAGCTTATTTTCATCTTGTACGTACTTTCAAGTTTTCATTGGTCACTGCTACAGAACAATGGACTAGAGGTGTATTTTAAGTTTAAATGTATCTGCAATTCTGCAGGTTTTTCTGTGGTGATCAGAAGCATCGTTGTAGCTTAAAATTCTGGTTTTATACAACAAAGATGGCATGAGTAAGAAATGTTTTGTTCTTTGCAAAAATTATTTTACAGTTCAAAAGTTGTAACAAGAGTGACAGAATAGCAAATGTAAAGCACACTTGAAAGATAACTGTTTGAAAATAGTTTCTTTTTTTACCTACCTCCCAAGACCAAGCTTGAGCTATCAGTGTTCTTCTGCAGAACCTGATGAGCTCTAAGCCAGAGTAAGTAAATATCGGTGATGTCGTTACCCTACTGTCGGGGTCATCACTGTGCTGGAGAAGCTCAGATTTTGTTGGTCTGTTACACCGTCATTGTATTTGTACATTGTTGAACTGTGCTGAGTAAGCAGACTTCCGTGGGAAGTCAGGGCTTTCATCATCTCCCAAGAAAAGTTAAGTGCTCTGCAATTAATAGGCCTCTGTACTAGTTGAAACAATTATGGCATTACCTGACAGAGAAATTATTTTTGTCCTATCAATCATACATGTTAAGTTTGTACACTTATGTTCTTATGTTCATCATGGCTCTTCTAAATCAACTTTCTTGACTTGTGATTTTCCTTTTATTTTTGCAAGATGCTTATTTACATTCTCAAGAACAAGATTATATTGAAAGTTAGAATTCTCTTGGCATTAAAGTCAATGACAAACATTCAGACGCCATTTCCTCCCACGTTGCACTGCATTGTTTAGTTTCACTCTCTAGAGGTGTATAGGTCTTGTTCTTCTTCTAGACAGACATTTCACACCTTTATCCCCCACAAACATACTGTCATCCTACACTTTCAGAATGGCAGATTTTTAAGCTTGTGTAGTGCTGTTTCCTAAAATAAAGATTCCAAGATGTCTGGTAAAATCTTGGCATAAGTTTTTAGCAGATGTTGCCATTGCTCTTGGAAATACTTTGTGAAGACATATATTTGAACAGAGCTAGCTGGATAATTAAGACATTATTTTTTGCTTTTTTTGAGATTCTCTTCACGTAACCTGCAGTCCTGAAGTGCAGAAAGTGATTTTTTTGTGTGTTTTCGAAGAACAGAATTTAACGTTGCATTTCTGCATGATGAACTACAGCAGCTTGCATTTTAAGTATCCTTGAGTGACTCAGATGTACAGTATGAAAATCTTTATGAGTGCAAAAATATTTTGTTTGCTTGATAGTTTCGAAGAAAGTGTAAAGCACACATCTGTACATATGAGTCAACAAAAACCTTTATCTGGGCTGTTAGTCTTATCTGATACTGTTTTTTTCCCCTGTGTTTTGACTCACTATATGTATGCATATATAGAGAAATTTTTTTTGCTTTATTTGCAGTCTGAAAAGGTGATGGCAAAACAGATGGAGTTTCTTTGCAACCAGGCTGCATTAGAGAGACGACTTTCCACAGGGTGTTACAGACAAAACTCAGAAGAGCACAGCCCCAATGGCATGTCATTAGATAATGCCGATGGACAAGGTATGGTAGCTTCCAGGCATGGTGTTGCTGCCAGCAAATACATTTGATATTACGCAACCTTTGTCAGTGGTGTTATTTATCTAGTATAGAACACTGAGCACTGAATGGACAAGACAAGATCTGTGCCCTGAAGTGTTTACGGTCTAAACAATGCAATCGGATGTACAGTCAGATTCTGCTCTTTTACTCTAATGTATCTGGGCAAACTGCTTTCCCTATGGATAATGTGGGGAGGGAAGAAGGTAGGGTGCGCTACTATTACTGAGGTCAGAACTTGGCCCTAGCTTTATCCTAAGTTTTGAAAATGGAGCAGAATGTTGCGTTTCATTTGTGTTCTTGCTTTGTGGAAATTGGAAGTAAAGCAGATAATGTAGTTGGTACCCCTTTTTGTTTACCTGTTTGTGCAGTCTAGGAACAAAACCCGAGGAGCTGGCCATGTAAATTGCTCAGAACTAAGCAGATTCTAATGATGTTCTTAGTAGCTTGTTATTCTTCAAAAAGCTTACCGTTTTGTGGTTGTCTCTTTGATTTACCAACTGGCTATTCCTTAGCTTGAATTAATTTTAGGAGTGTTTGTTTTGTTCAAGTGCTTTCTGTTTGGATTTCTTTTTTTTACTGTTGCGAAATGAGACAAAATGTTATAAACACAGGAAACACAACCAGAAGTTCTTGTATCTATTTTTTAAGAGTCAGTTTGTTTAAGGGGGGAAAGAGAAGCAGTAGAGGGAGAAACTAAGGGAATCGATATAAGTAATCGTTAAAACATAGGTTTTCATTTGTGTGTATTGGTCAAGCAACACAGTACACAAGTACACAGGAAGAATGAGGTGTGTGGATCCAGCTGCTCTTGATAGTGCAAGCTTTTTCATACCATTTATCTATAGTGCAGTGGGAGCAGGAATTTCTAGGATCTCAAAGGGGTTTTTGAGCAGAATAAGAGAGGGGGTTTTTAAATTTTTATTTCTTTTTTTGGTCTGGCTGAGTGTCCCTTTCTAGCAGTGCCTGTGGAATAGTCTGCAAAGCAGCATTTTTACATAAGCTTTGTTTTGCTCGAATTCTTCCCGGAGCAGCTGGAATTTAGGATACACTTTTGCTGATAGAATTAGTGTGCGTTTAAGTCTCTACCTGCTTTCTAATACGGCTTTGCTTTTAACGCATCAATGTTTCACTGTCAACAACTTCCAGGTGAAAGACCGCTGAATCTCCGAATGTCAAGTCTGCCAAGTAGACAGTTGCAGCACATTTCACTTGATGGAGAGCAGCATATTGGAAAACCTCTGTGCAGTGATTTGATCCGGCTTTACCCCAGTGGTGAGGCGAAGTCCCAGTCCTCGGGTTAGTGCTGTCCCTTGTAAATTACCCACCATTTCTTACCAAGCCTGTGAGGAACTTACTAGTACATGTTGTCTCTGAGTGAAGAAGCTAGTGATGCTCAGCCTGGCATGCTTTGTGTCTAACCTTTTAATGAAGGCTTTGGACAAAACTTCGAGGGGAGTGTTACTTGCTCATTTAGAATCAGATTGAGTGTTATTTGGGAAAAGCTGAGAGGATGCAGTGACTAGCTTCAGATAAGCAAGTTCTGGCACGTGTCTGTCCTCAGAGAGCAGTATTGCCCCAAACTACTGCTGTTAAATACTTAGGTTGCTGTCACTGTAATACGGTTTTATTATAATGTGGCTTCACTCTGTATAAAGGCATCAGATTTTTTATAAAAAGACTTTTTATTCTGGTTTATAAGGACTTAGCACTGTTTCTGTGAAGCAAATCATGCAGTAAGCCTTCTGAACTGGGTTTCCATTCATTGACTTGTGCTCGCTGGCAATCTTGTCATTTGCCTTTGGCATTGGGAGAAACTCATGCTAAGTTTGACAGAAGACAGCAAGAATCCTTTGTGACATCTCTATGGGTGGTTTCAGATTAATACTTGGTGTGCTGAGATAAAGCCAGGAATTCTCGAGACTCTTGCAACTTTAGGAATAATAATAAAATCCCACCTCAGTTTGGAGTATGCAATGGGAAAGAGGTTGTTTGAAAGACAAGATGCAGAAGTAGTTGTTTTGAAGACTGGGCAGAATTTTGTATCTTTCACTTCGGTATATTGCAATCTTAGCTCACCTTTTTTGCCATTTGTCCCAATCCCAGTGATAATTTACATGATGAAATTTCTGGTTGGGGATTTTTACCAATTCTCTTTCAAAATGCAAGTGAAGAGTCCGCGTCCGCTAAGCACTGCCCCCCCCCGAGAGAACTGAAGTAAATCTGCGGTGATTACTCTGTCGTCACTGCGCTGCGGCTGAGGTGGTTCTAACCCAGCTGGGTTAAAGCCCAGCAGGAGGAGGCAGAATTTATTGCTTCAGCTGTTAGTATCCATATGGTTCATGGACCTTTTTCTTGAATTAAGAACAGAATATATTTGTTTCCAAGTAGTGTTTTTAACATCTGCTTTCTTTCTTTCTTTTCTTAATGCAGAAGGCCTTGGTATTTTAAAGGATTTTCCTCATTCGGCTTTCAACAACATAGAAAGGAAGGTGATAAAAACAGAACCGGAAGACACAAGATAGTCATTCTGCTCTGGAAAATGGTGTCACAGTAAAGAATGAAACTTCACAAGAGAAAAAAACACCAGCCTTAATAACCAGTGTTGCCTCATTCAAATAAGAGATTTCAATAGCCAAAGCCTAAGAACTGGTACAGTAATCTGTGGAAACGGGAAAGCAAGAGACACTGCAAACTAAAACAGTAATACAGGTGGATAAACATTCCTGTAAAAGTGGTTTTATAACGTGGGAAGATTCACAAATTAATATTGTGGATCTTCATTATTTAAGAATGTATTATGTATTTGTATAACTTATCAAAGTAAATCTAGATGTCGGGACGTGTATTGAGTCCAGTAGATGTGGCTACAGTTCATTTTACTTGAAATTTCAATGTCTACTTTAAGTGTACCTAGCGTAGATATGGTTGTTAAACATTTGAATTAAAAATCCTTGGAGAATTAGGAATGCGAACCTCGTGACACAATCAACAGCAAGTTTGCAACAATATTTGTAGAAAAAAAGGAAAACGCGTAAAATACTTCATGGTTTAAAATGTTATGTGAATACAGCATCTGTTAGACCTAGACCCTGATTCTGTATTATAGCGGACGTACTTGACACTTAACTATCGTTACATCACTTTCAATGGTTTCAGCAGCCTTTGTGTAACAACACTTACAGCATAATACCTACCTACAGTTCAGGAGTGGAGAAGATGCCAGTTAGAGTATGGAAGAGTCCACCTGATCGGCTCCCATTTCGTTGGGAAAAGCGATGGTTTGATATACTGTACAATTACTGAAATCTCATTTGGTAGGAAACCCAAGAGACCAAGTAGCATGGACAGGGCTGCAAAAATTGTGATTCAGACCATTATAACTTTTTGGACTTCTCTGTGGATCTTTTAAAAAAAAAAAAAAAAAAAAAAAAAAAAAAAAAATGCATCCCAGGTGTGGCAAAGATGAAATATGATGCAGGATTTATGCATCCGTGTAAAAGGTTGCACTTGATATCCAGAAACCATGGAACTTTTGGAGGAGAGAGACAAGGAGTTACGTCTTTAGCACGTGACTCCTTATTAAGTGCTGTCCAGCCCACATGATTCTATGAATATACCGTATACTGCATACAGTATGCCAATACGTTTCTTTATATATGTGATTAATTAACATCTGTACTCTTTATTTATTTGACAGTTTTTATTTTTTGTACATTTTCACTTTTGCAGATGTCATTTTATCTAAGGAGAAACAGTCGGCATATAACTTGGGAATTTACCATGGTGTGTTTGTGTGCGTCCATTTTTCCTCCGTGCAACTCCGTCAGTAAGAGTTGCTTTCCTGCAGTCAAAATAGTTATATGCCTCAGTTTCTGAATACAGTTTTTGCCTACGACGTGTTCTGGAGGGGAAAGGGAGGGCTGAAGAAAGTAAGTTGCCATGCCAGCGGGTAAACTTCCATATTCAGGTGTGCACTTCACGTCTGCAGTTTGCTCTGTGTCCTAGATGTGTATTAACGATTCAGTCGCAGTCTATGTTGTACTGAAACGGTCAGCAAAATGTGAGCTGAAATGTCTACACTGCAGTCTCTTATCACTGTAAACATATCTAATTATTTTATCACTTTCGATTTGTGGAACAAAGCTTTATAGTAGAAACACCAGTAAACAACTTTTTATACTATTAAAATGTTTGTTTTTTAAAAAAAATGTTTCTTGAACTGTATGGTACTGTTTCACTTACTGAAGTATCTTACTTTAAGCAATGGAGTTCGCAGCTTTGCTGTTAGAAATAAGAGATTGAATGTGTAGTTATATTTCCTCTTTCCTGTTGTGTGAGCTAGTAATGCGGATAAGATATTTCTTCAGTTTGTGACGTTAGCCAGCGCCCTGGTTAGTATCTGAGTAGCTTTCATGAGACGTGTGTGGAACTTGTTAAAGGACAGCTTAAGGTTGGAACTGTACAGCTTGAGTGATAGAAGGTGCCAAGCAACAAGACTTTAGAGATGCAGGAAATGGTCTGGTTGTTTTTTTTTTTTCAACATCTGGCATGATCAAAAGTTGTGTGGATCACAGAAGAAGCTCTTAAGCTTGCTGGTCTCTTCGTTAAAGTGAGAGGAAGGAAAAAGAACTTGCGAAGCAGCACGCTCTTTCAGTTGAGTCCAGAATTTATTTTGTAAACACTAATGTATTAAATTTGCTATAAATTAAAGTATATAACAGTTATATTTTTGAGTTGTAAATACAGTACTTTGTGTCACGACCAGTTGGTTATCTCTAGGATGATATTTCAGTTTATAGTCCAACAGGCCATTTCAGTCTCAATAAGCTGAAAGCAATTTTTTTTACTGGTTTGCAGCTGTATGATTTTTTTTTTTTTTTTTTTTTTTTTTTTTTTTACTGGGCTGGGGGAGGCGGGAGGTATATTCCAAGATTGCACATACATTTGGTAATAGCAAATATTCAAGCATTGGTCTTTCCATGACAAAGGTCTTGGTGGACTGCAGCTTGGCTAGCCTCTGGAGTCGCAGGTGAAGGCTTGCCCTCATCTACTCTTGAAGGGTTGCTAGATTCAGGGTACTCTGGATCAAAGGCCAGCCCTGCAAATAATGCCTGTTCTTATTCACATGTTTATATTGTTGCTTACAAAATAAAATTCACCGTGAGAACTCTTTAGTTTCCCCAGGGTTTTTCCTTTTTTTTTTTTTTT
>VZTL01027912.1:35446-58263 GCA_013400535.1 Scopus umbretta | reverse complement strand
TTTTTTTTTTTTTTTTAATTTGTGTTTTCTAAAAGGAGATATTAATTTTCTGGGGATAGGGGAGGAGGGAGTAGCTTGAACTGCAGCTCTCGCTGGAGGAAGCCTTTTCCTGCTCTTGTGGTTGAATCCTCATTTATGGGTGGCCTTGTTGCGTGCGCAGCCCGCGGGGCTTTAGCGGGCGAAGGCAACGAGGGAGGAACTGGAAGCCAGGCAGGGTCTGCAGCGTGGCACTCTTATTTAACGCCCTCTCCACCTCCTGCGCTCTTGCTTTCCTTGCGTGCTCATATTTGCGCAAGAATGCAAACAACGCAGAGCTGCTGCGAGGTGATACGGGGCAGTTGTAAGTGGTCTCTGGGAATTCGGGAGACAAAGCACAGCTGCCCAGCCCTGTGGCTGCCCTCGGCACTTGTCTCGGTGATCCACCATGTTTCCACCCGCTCGCTAAACGGCGGCCCGCATCTCGACGGTCAGGTGCTAAGCTATGGCTGGAGGACAGAAACTGAATGGGAGATGGGGTATAAAAGGGGAAGAGAAACAGACCGGGGAGCAAAAACATCAAAGAGAAGCGGGAGGGGGGGATGACGGCGCCCCACCAAAAACTGCCAAAAACATGCAGGCTGCTGAGACAGCGTAGAAGTCGGGTGCGATTTGAAGCAGAGAGGGGAACCCACTCAGCCCGACGGGGTCAGAGTAGGGTACAATCCCCCTGCCTTCTCCCAGCCCAGAGGAGATTAAATGTGGGAAATCGGAATCAATGGCTTAATGTTTGTTGGGTTCTGTCTGCACTTTCAGTGTGATCTTGCCCTTTTCTGGGCAAGGAAACGGGAGGAGGAAGGAAGGAGCTAGGCACTGTTGTCTTGAAGGTACATGGATGGGGCAAAATGTGCCAAAAGTTAGTTACTGATCTTCCAGCCTGCACACAGGAATAATTGGAAAACCTTTAGGTTTTCTTTTTTCTTTTTTTTTTTTTTTTTTTTTTAACTTGATCTGGGCCGAGCAGTGGCTGGCTGAGGTTCAATAAAAGCACAGTGATGCTGGACAGGCACGGTCCTACGAGGGCCCACAGGCTTGCGTCAGGCCCACCAGATCCAGTGTCTCATCAAGGTGCTGTGAAGCTTAATGCTACGATGGCCTCGGTTGGGAAGCGCTGTTGGATGAAAGGACTATTACGGGAGGGTCATTAATGTTAATCTGAAATTTCAGGAGGCGCCTGCTTGTCATGCAGCCAAAAAGACTTGTAGTTTAAATTTTTATTGCTGGCTCCCTGCCTAAAGCTCCCGTGTCTTTAGAAAAAGACAATAATAAGCAATTTATGTGAGGGTCAGCGGGGAAAGCACCCGCTCATGGCCATGCCTTTACTCATGGTGATGGCTTTGCCCGTGACAACAGCAACAGAACTCATTTCCTCCATGTTTTTCTTTTTGGAATACAGAAAATTCATACACAAGCACCAGGTTCAGACATGGTGATGAAACGCCTTCCAGCGGCCCCTAGTTAAAGCGCAAAAGCTTGTTACTGCAGTAATGAGGATTTGGTAACGCTTTGGCTTGGCTCTGGGCTTCGGAGGCGGTGGGGAGAGCACACTGTGCCCAGGGCACCCTGCTCTGCTCCTTCCCTTGAAAGCGGAGCGATTTTCCAGCTGAAAAAGCGGCAGCATCCCTAGCGCCTTCGTGCTGGCCGCCGGCGGGCTGGTCTGCGGTTTCGGAGTGCCAGGAGAGGGATTGTCTGCTCCCCCGGGCATGCCTCTGCCGGGGCTAGGAGGGGTCGTGCTGCTTCCCGGCCTTGAGCTGGGGTGCAGCCGGGTCGCGCAGTGGAGCTTGCCGGCTGTCTCCTTAAGCAGGAAAATGAGGAGAAATGCCATGAGGCTCTTTTCTGCTGTACAGAAGGGTTGAAAAGATGTTGTGCTGCAGTGATTCAGTGGGGAAAGGATAAATCCCTCACATACACCTACGCACCACCACGAGAAAGAACTCCGTGGGCAGAGAAGGAGCAGAACATGAAATATGAATTTCCTCGAGCTTCTCAGGAGGGATGGCTTTCCAGAGCCCTTCCTCCGGCAGCTCTGCGCTCCCCCTGCCCGGCTGCCCAGCTGTGGCGGGATGAAGGTCTGCCCCCGCTTGGGGAAGGTCCCCAGGCAGGGCTGCTCGCCTTGCCCCATCGCTTGCACCTGCAGCCTTCGTCAAGGGCGAGTCCCCTTCTCGCGTGGGTTTGGGCTGCTGTTCCCACCCAAGGAGATGGGTCGAGGCTGGCTGCCCATCCCTGTGTAAGCTGGCAGCTCCGGCAGGCGGCAGCCCAAGGGCTGAGGGAGGCAGCGGAGGTGGCTCCCGCTATGGAAAAGCTTGGGAAGCCCTAATGTAGGCTACTGCCAAGTCCTTGGGTCAGCAGATGGTGCCCCAGACAACTGTTCGCCCCAAAACCACCCCCCCCACCCCCAGCCAAATCTGTGATGCTCCTGACTCCCCTGTTCTTTGGGGAAGTCCACAAAGAATACCGCTCTCGGGGGTGGGCTGCGGGTCGAGATGCTGAAAGGGTTGGCGAACGCTTTTGCCCATTTGACAGAACATTCGGAGGTCTTCAAAGTGCATGCGTCTGAGACGTGCACCATCTGCGATGGTCTCTGGTGGAGTAGGGGCCGTGCAGAGCCCGATGCACATGCGCAGTGCCCCGGAGGAGCCGTTGCAGCGAAGGTAGTTGCTGCTGGTTTGGGTAGATTTAATTTACATTGCAAGGGGTTTTGTTTGCTTTCTTAAATATTTTATATTACTTCTCAGTAAATTTGAATTCCTCCTATATCTTTAGAGTATGTGTGTATGCAGTTAATTTCCTATTACCTTGGGAATTTTAAACAGCTTCATTCTTGGAGCTATTTAAAAAATTATTTAATCACCTTGGAAAATCCTATGTAGCCAAAAAATCTTGTGTTTACTTCTTAGTTGTAAATTGGTGGTGCAAAACATAGCAGTACTGTGTTGTAAAACTACACATAAACCTCCGTTGAAATCCAGTGCCAAAACAATAATAATAAAAAAATAATTAACTCTTTGCATGCAGTGACACAAATGCAAATGGATTTTTTCATCACAAGGTTGGGCAGGAATTTCCGAGGTTTCTGCGGAGCCGAGTAACCCCACAGATTCAGGGTAGCTCATCGGTGACACACCGAATTAGGATGTCATCATATTTACGCATTTTGAAACCCCGTAATGACTCACCCATATGCCATTAAAAGTTTGCGCTTCGTAAATGTGTGTTTGACTGCTGAAAAGGGGCCGTGTTCAACACCCACGGGATCTCGGGAAGACAGCCCTTCCTCCCGCCACCGCCTCCGACGGGCAGGGCATGGAGGCGCAGGCACCGGGATGCTGCTCATCCCGGTGCTGAACCTTAGGTTCAGCATCGCTGTGCCGTAAAAAGAAGCGTGGACCGGTCCCCCGCTTAATACAGAAATACTGGGGGACACATTCTTACATTTCTCAAGGACCGGTTGAAGTCACTCGTCTCTGTGCTTGGTGGCGCAGTTTACTGGCCCCAGTGCGTGTAGAAGAATCGCCTTTTTTTGAAGGGTCAAAATCCAGCCTTTTCCCTGTACACAAAATGAAACTCCCTGGGTGTCTGGTCAGCCCCCGGCTGAGCCCAGAAGAGGGCACGGTCCCGGCCTGGGGGTGATGTGGCTGAGGGCTGCCGCCGGTTTCGGTGGAGCGGTGTCAGCCTTGTGCCTGCAAGGCAGCCTCGGATTCCACCTCACGCTCATTCAGGAGCTTCAGCTTCACCGCCACGCATAGACTGATCTCAGCACCATCCCTCTCGTATCTCCCCTCCCTGGCGCACTTCCAGCCTCTCCTGCGTGCACCCAGTTATTACAGTAGCATCCAGCATGTTTTACTTTGTATTCATCTCTTTTGCACATATCGGCCCACTCACATATTAGATCCGAAGCTTTTTTTTTCCCCCTCTCCCCCCCCCCCCTTTTTTTTTTGCTTGTTGCTCGACAAAGCAGTGAGGCACGACACACCGTGTGTTGTGACACATCTTGACGGGCCTCGGCGGCACAGCACGGCATGGTATGACACGGAGCAGCCGTCTCTGCTGCGCCCCAGCTGCCTTGCCGGCCGGACCCACCGGCTCTTAGCAGCAACCCACCTTCAGGGAAGCAGAGGAGACTGTTGGATGCTGTAGATGGTGATGGCACCAAAGGGGTCTTTGCTTTTAATATACACCTCTTGCCAGAGCAGGGAGGAAGGCATGGAAAACCGCAGCTGTTTGGTGTGCCCAAAGCCTTGCTGCAGTCGTCTTAGATACTATTTTGGCTTTTCTTTCTCACATGCAGCTGTGGCCACCTTAGCTGCAGACAGCAATGTCGGGCTAGTTGGGGCTGCTTAGGATTCCCTGCTGTATTGCTAGCATTGAAAGGTGAAATGTCAGAAATGGTGCAAATACAGAGTTTTCAAACTATTTTGGTGTGTTAAGCATGTGTGTGGCCAGTTCTAAAGAGCTATCCCTGTACTTCTTTGAAAGAAATGAAAAGCTTTTAAAGTTTGATAGGAACAATGAATTGCAAATGGGAGGGACAGCAGACCGTATCTTCTTGCTGAGGGGCTTTCAAGAGTGGCTGGGGAAGGCAGTACCCGTGCATCACTGCAGGGGAGGTGGCGTCTCTGCGGCTGGGTATTTCTCTTTCTTGTTTCCTGAAAACTTGTTTCTCTCGTTGTTGATTTTCTTCTTCTGGAGTGACCTACTCAAAAAGCTGAAAAGTACTTCTGCTGGCTGGTGGAGTCTGGATTTTATTTAAAATTGCAGAGGAAAAAAGTTGGAGTGATATTCAAAGTGGCCATTTTAAAGTATGCATCCATTGCAGGAGATCCCTGATATAACTGCAGATGTTTTAATTATGAGATAGAGAAGAATTCATGTCAGTGCTTGAAACCAAGTTTAAATCTCATCCTCATGCAAACTACTTTCTCTTGCTGTCCAAAACAATCCCCTGGGTGCCCACGGAGCAGGGTCCCATCTCATTTCCCAAAGGCTGTTTGCTCCTTCCCTCAAATAGAGATTAGCAGGCTTGAAGAGCAGTGGACACCATGCAAATCACCTTGCTGGCTCCCTGCTTACCTGGAGCCATTTAATTTCACCCTTGGCTGTACCGAACACCGTCTGAATGGTGCTGGGTCTCCAGGTGGATGCTTGTTGGGGTGGCTTTGGTTTTTCTTCTAGCCATTTCCACACATTTGGATGAAATCAAAGAGGTTTGACGTGAACTCCACAGCTGAGAAGGAGCCAGCGAACAGGTGGCAAGCCTGAGTTCAGTGCAGGGAGGAAAAAACCTACAAGCCAAACTGAAAGGCTTTTAATTAAAACAAAAGATTAGATCAATGAAGTATTGCAACAGGTGGTTAAATCCTGCGGCTAAACAGCCTGTGCTTTGTTCTCCGACTCTGATGCATGAAAAGAAACTTTCTACAGGGCAAACAAGGGATCCTGAATACGTGGCACTAACAGTTTATTACGGGTAACGCAGCAAAATTGGCACCCGTGTTTCACAGGGAGAAAGCAGAGGCATGTAAATGTACAGCTTATGTCTATGGGGCCTCTTGAACGATGTCAAAAGTTTGCATTCCCATGGGACGGAAAGAGACTGCTTTGGTTTGCTCCTTGCTGTGGCTGTGCGAGGAGCTGCTGGCACCCCTGTGCACCCAGGAGGGGTGCGCTGCTGGCAGGGGACACCGCGGGGACGCAGGTCCGAGGCCGCCGGGTTTCCTTGTGGTCTGTCCCCGGCGGGCAGTGAGGCTGGGCGCAGCCATGCACCCTCCCCTCGCTGTACACCCCGCTTATTAAATTAGCGGGAAGTATTTTGCATCTCATGGGCTGTGATATTTGCAAAGCACTTTGAAACATGAGTTGTTGGCAAGGGCTTCTGGGCAGCTCTGCAGCCGTGCTGAGGAAGAGGTAGGATGCTTCACCTGCTACTGCTTACCCTGCTCCTGACCCCACAAGGTGCTGCTAAACCGCCTACCAGAGATGCCTTGTCCTTTGTGGATGAGCTACACCTTGATTTTTAGAACTGCTGAGCAATCTTTTGGTCTCCCAGTCTTGGATGCTTAACCTCATGTACCTAGAGGGAGCCTGATGAGGAGAGGCTGGGTGCACCTGACAGTGTGTGCATCCAGTCCTCCAACATCCATGTAGGCATCCCCTACGTCTCATTCCTTTTCAACAACCGAGATGAGAAATCTCCTGGACTGCGCTGGGCAGCATGGTCTCCATGACAGGAGACACCTGGGCCACCAGCATGCTTCCCCTTGATCATGCCAGTAGGTTGGCACCCTCCTGAAGGACCTGTCTGGACCGTGTCCTCCCCGCTCTGGAGCTGCTACAGCTCACCCCTGTGGCTCAGGGCACCGGTACCTGCCGTGGCGAGCGCAGGCAGGGCAAGGGCAGGTGATCTGCAGGGTGTTGGCAGCTCCAGGGGATGAAGTCAGTGCATTGGCTATGCGCCCTCGCTGCAGCTGAGCGGCGCAGACAAGCCCGAAGGCATTCCCAACACTGCTTGTGAGTCCTCCTCCAGTGGTGCCTGAGCGTCAGGACTTAGGGAAACGGGTGAATGTTGTGCCTGCTCTCACAACCACAAATGTTACCATGAAAAAGAATTACTTTTCAGATTTGTGAAAATCTTCCTTCGATTTAAGGCTGGAGGGGGGAGAGAAAAAGAAAAATGAGACACCCCCCCCAATGAACCATTTTGTTTGGGTGCTTTGTTCGTCTGCATTCAACAGAATTTGGGGGAATGTCTGTCTTCCTGAAAGACAACATTTCATCAGACAAAACCCCAACCCAACCCAACCCCCTCTTTAAAATGCTCCAGAGGGAGGAATTAGATTAGCTATGGCTGTGCACCGGGGGAAAAAAAATCAGAGCTATCATCTGATGCTTTTAAAGCATGTGCTGAGCCACCATTTTAGGAGGCAGGTAAGTATGGCAGGTCCCAGAGGAGGGATGCCGCTGTCCCATGGAGCGTGTACCAGCAGGCACAGCCCTTGCTTGGAGCAGAGCTGCCAGAGCAGGAACCCCGAGAAGCGGTGCCATGCCGAGGCTCGGCGCCGCCTGCTATTTTTTGCGGGATAAGGAAAGCGCTCTCGTCTGACCTGGGGGCTCCTTTCCCCCAGGAGAGGACAGATGGTCTCCCGGTGAGGGCGTGGGACTGGGAATCGGGAGCTCTGGATGCCTTTCCCGGCTACATCAGAAACTTGCTATGTGGCACCACCTACTTCTGTGCCCACGTTTCCTCCTCCTCCTTTCCTCTCACTCACCGCTTTTTCCAGACCTTTCACCTTGCTGCTCGAATGTTTTTTTTTTCTTTCACAGAGTGCTTTTCGCACACTTGAAAGCCTCCCGGCATGCTGTCACCAGTACCTGGACCAGACGCCCACTCCTGCCCAGGCTTCTCCCCCCTCCTCCCTCTTCCCATCAATCTCTCCCTTCCCCTTACAGAGCTGCTGCCGCTCAACGTCTCTTCCAGATACTGCTTGTGGCCAACACTTCTCCTTGCTCTACTTTTGGAGCATCACTATCAGTTTTGCCACAGGCGGTGCACTCGGAGGCCCGGGTGATTCAGATGCCGAGGTCAGAGCCGGCACCAGGCACGGCGGGTGGTCGGCCACGGTCAGGGTTTAGCAAGCCTGCTGGAAGGAGTGTCGTGATATCGGTGGATGTGACTCACAGCAGAGCGGCCTGACTCAGCTTATGGGTTTTCTGTTCTGGACTGAACAAAACCTTCAGAGCTGGGTACCGCTTGTCCTCTTGAGTGCATTTGTCCTGAGGCTTTGGGTTTTCTTGTGATTCGCTGCTTCAAGGCGATGCTCTTCCCTTTTGGATAGAAGCATGTGCTTTGTGGAGCAGGCACTGCCTAGCTACTAAGCTTAGGGCACAGTTTTTTACTTTCCAAAGGTTATCTGTGTGAAAAGACACTATGCCTCCCCTTCCCAAGGGCTCCTTGCAAAGGCTTCACTTTCTATGCTCCATCCGGGCTGCATCTGTCAACATCAATTGATTTTAAGTGACTAATCGCAACATTTAGGTTATTTATTGCTGCCTGAAAAGGATGAGATGTCCACTCCAAAGCAAAAACATCTACAAGATTTCTCAAGCCAGGTCCAGTCTGGGCTGCCCAGCATGTGTTGTTGCTCCTGGTCACCGACGGGGACAGATCAAGGTGATGAGCCATGGTTAGTAGTGCCAAAACGTCGGTGGTGTCAAACCCTTCAGCAGCATCCTTTGCAGTTGCTGTTACTGCTCACTGCCCAGAGCAAGCATCAGGGACCTTTTGAGGCCGCGTTGGAGGCACAGCTGGTGTTTCACAGCTGTTCCCGCTTGGGATGAGACTCGGCCTTGCTCCTGTGAGCCACGAACCCATGTTCACGCAGCTCGTGTCCCTCCAGGAGCTCTGTGCTGGCAGCAGCATCCCCCAAGGTCCTGCTCAGTGGGTTTCTACCTTGGGCACATGCAGCAGTGAACCCACATCTTCAAATCCTGGTGGGAGCGTCCCTATGATAGACTGAGCTTAGCTCCACTCAGGCACAGCAGCCACCCAATTAATCCTGGTTTTTTGATGGTGAAGTGTGGCGATGCAACAGATGCTGTAGTCCTTGCCTTCAGTGAGGCTTTTGGGAGGGCCCTAGCTGGCAGTCTCATGAACGAGCTGGGAGGATGTCTCCTGGATGCAGAAGCGGGGCTGAAAATGCCAGAGGTCCACATCCATGTAGGAGTGTGCTTGAAGAGGAGGAGGCTGGTGGCATTTCCTAGGACCACTGATCCTTCCTCCAAAACACAAGGGTAAGGAAAACTGGCTCATCTAGTCTGCAGAGAAAAGCTGGGGATGAGAGAGAAGGGTGATGCCAGAGGTAAGGGGATGCCAGCATATAAACCTTGAACCTACGGCTCAAAGTTTTAATTTTTCAGGAGCGATCCAAAGGTGGGACGAGCCCTGCGGTGCCGAGTGCGGGGTCTGATGCTGGTGATGTCCCCCGCATGCTGCAGAAGAGCACGTAGAGCAGAGCAGCTTGTGAACGTGTGGCAGAGCAAAAGGTGAACCACAGGACTGGCTGAAAATATCTCTACTTTTCATAACCCAATAACATGTCTTGCATGTAAATTAGGTGTCTGATGCGTTCCCACCACCGTCAGCAGGATTTTTATCTGCTTGCAAGAAAGGGAACTGGGTAAGAACCTTGTGTTACCGAATAATCCTGCAAAAGAGAAGAATATAAGAACTAATTAAATTAAATCTTATTTAATACTTGGCTCAGGGTTAACATGGTAATAAAAGAAGAGGAACTGTTTCCTCGTTGTAATATGGTAGAACGTTAATTAAAAAAAAAAGCCCCCAAATCGTTGTGATGCCAAGTTGCATTAATATCCAGCTGTTGTGCTTCACATCTGCTGAAGTGCCGAAACAGTTGTTTAAAATATCCAGCTTTGAGTTTGCATAAATAAAAGCAGCAGTCAAGGCTGAGGGGCGGCAAACAAAAGGGAAAACAGAGATGCTCTGCAGTACAGGGGCAGGAGACGGGGTTTCTCAAGGAGCTTTGTTCTCCAGAGGAAAACAAACCCGTGGCCCTTCCTACCTCTCCTGCTGCCGCTGCAGCCTCCAGCGAGGAACCGTTTCTGCACAGTGGAGGTGGTGGGGCTTTTCCCTTCCCTATTCAGCAAAAGACATGGCCAGTAAAGCTGATGAGAAAACCAAGGGAATATTACTTCATCCCTAAACTTGTGATTTTGTAATCTAAAAATTAAGGATTCTGACATGCCTCTTGACCATCTTAAAACTTTATTTTATGCAATTCATATAAAAATATTTTGATACTTTTATCGTAATATTTTTATTTTATTTTGCTATTTTAATCTATAAATGTATCATAAATTTAAGGAAAAATCTTAGGCTATTTATCTTGGGACCTTCTTGATGAAACTGAAATGTGCCTTTGAAATATTCTGGATTCACTAAATCTGCTTTCCCCCCTCCTCACGGAGATCTGCTAGTTCAGAAAGAATTCAGCAAATTTGTGTGATAACACATTGCTGAACAAATTACGCTTTAACAGAAGTCATTTGAAGATGACGTCTTGGAAAACCCGTAAGTGATAGAGGTATAAAGCTCACCAGATTTCAGGATTCTTATGAAATGTCACAAAGGGAAATAATGTGTAGCTGCTGAATTAGAACACACCCAACTATTTTCAGCTTTCCATAAGTTGGAATTTTGGAAAAATGTATTTTGTTTAGATTTTTGAGGAAAATTTGTTTGGGTATCTCAAAATTTGGTTAGTGCATGGGGATGTTTTGCCATTCCAACTTTTCATGTCATACCTGTGGAGGCAGTAAGAGCATTACGTGCCTTACAATTACTGACACATCATAATATGACATAAGAGCTTCCACATTTTTTATTTTTTATTTTTTAATTAAGAGTGGTTTGGGCTTGATACTGATTAAACTACCTTGCCTTTGTTTCTAGATCAAAGTGGCTCTTGTTCGCGTTATAACAAAACGATTTGATGGCTTCGCTAGTGCACAAACAGGAGCCACTTTGATCTAGAACAAAGAAAAGATGTCTCAAATAGTACCAGATAACAGCTGCTCTTTGTGATTGTAATGGAAAATAAAATGAGAATATTTCTACTATTATTCTTGTCATAATATGACATGATACAATAACTACTTCTGACATGTAATTTAATAGGTAAAAATAATATTATTAGAAGGAAACTCCATAAAACAAGAATGATTTTTTTTTTTTTTAATGGAGAATCCTTCATTTATAAAGTGGCAATTTTTGTCAATACACATGTTTTGTCAACAACCGAATTCTGTTGCAAGTGCCTTTGTGATGGAAAATACTTAGTTTGACCAAAAATTAAGAAAGGGTTCTCGCTAGCTTGGAGTCCTTGGTGCACAGCTGCCTGGGATGCAGAGATGTTCTTGCAGATGTGCTGCCCTGTGTTAGGGGACGGTATAAGAGCTTTGCTCTGCTGGGACTAGGGGGGGGATGCTGACAACCATTAAAAAGAGGGGGAGGCCCAGGATTTCTTCCCAAGAGAGAGTTACTTGCTCAGGCTTTTTCTGAAACGGCATGCAAACAGCCTTTGTGGTCTTAATTTAGGACTTTGTGGTCTTACTTTATGGCTTTGACTAACATCTCTCAGAAAGCTGGTATAGGAGGGGAGGTTTCGTTAGCCCGCTGGAGCTGGGGTCTCGCTTTCCTCACTCCAAACTCAAAGACTCCAGGTTGCCGACAGCCGTGGTGTCATGTAGCCATGACCTGTTGAACGTCCCTCCTCATCCCCTCGCAGGCTGCCGGGGCAGGTGGGGACCTGACGTGGCCCTTCCCCATGCCCTGCAGCATCCCGCTCCTGCAGCCTAGCCGCCCGCTTGCTCAGGGGCATAGCCAGGACCAGAGAAGCTTCCTGGGATCTGGGGAAGGAGCCAAAAGCCTGTCTGCTCCCAACCAGCCAGTGAAGTCAGCTGAAACTTCAGGAGCTGTCAGCGGGGTTTCTAGCCTGCCTTAGCTTCAGGTGCTCTGGTGAGGAGCAGCAAATAAAACCGTAATTATTTTGTTTGTGTAAATTGTCTCCTGGAACAGGCGTTTGGCAACCCTAATGGTTTTCTGCATGCTGGGGTGTAGCCAGGCACTAAAATAAGTCAGTCTGTAGAAGAGATGGGAGGTGGGAGATATGGAAAACTCTTTTTATATTACTCCCCTTGCTATATTAAGAGGCACCGTTCCCTTTCATGGCTTGAGAAAACGCTCTCCCTCGCCTTGCAGATGGTCTCTCGTCCTGGTTTAACTGCTCAGAAACCAGGATTTAGAAATCCTCCCTCTTGGCATCACCAGCTGCGTCCCTCTGACCTGTAGGGACGTGAGGAGGTCTTAGCTAAGTCTGGCTGCAGGGTAAGGCCGTGGCAGTGCCGTTAGCTGACGCTGGGGTCTGGGGTTTGGTCCTGGGTGGGTGGCTGGTTGCAGACGGAGAGAATATGAGGAGCTGGGTGTTATAGAGAGGTCCTGCTCTTCCAGAGAAGGGTGTGATGGCCGAGGGGGACCTCAGGCACCAGGATTGCTTCTTGTTTTTCTCCCCTTTCCTTTTTTTTTTTTTTCCCCCCTTGAAGCTTGCAGCTGGGTGTTGCTGGGGGTGAGGCTGCCGGCGGGTGGATAACTTTGGATGTACGTGTTTTAAATAATGGCGCCGAGCCCAGAGCTTTTTGGACGGGCGCCGCCTTAGTATTGTGGAAATCCAGGGAAATAAATAGCAAATAAGTGACTGACACGCAGTCTCTGCTCGCGGCTGGTTACGCCTTATAGGTGAACTTCATCCCGTAACGATGACCATTTGCAACCCCTTCAAGCGCTCCTATAAAGCCTGTCCTTGGAAATGAATCAGTCAGCTGTTTAATTTGTGACCTCCTCACGTATATCGGGGCGTACCTGCTGGGCCGACACGACTTCCCTACCTCGCTGGAAGCCTGGCGTGCTGCTGGAAGCCAGCACAAGCGAGGAGGAACCGAGCGCAGGCTGTTTTCTTCCTGAAGCGAGTGGGAGCAGGCAGCGGGCGATGCTGCGCCCCCGCTTGTCACGGCTGTTGTTTTCCACCAGAGTGAGGGGGAAGAGATGCAGACATCGCGAACGCTGGATCGCACCAAACCGCTGTTTCTCCTCCACTCCCCCCAAAGCCTAAACCCATCCCGATCCATCACGCTGCTCAGAGTAGTAATTAATGAGCGTACAGCGTTCCCAAATAGAAAAGCTCGGGTGAAAAGCGGAGCAGGAACAGCGACAGCCCTGGGTGCCCACACAGAGCCCGGCGTGTTTGGCACGGCCGGCCGGAGGCTGGGGACCCCTGGGCTCCTCACCACAGAGGGGCCAGGAACAGAGGCTGTGCCCGGGGCCAGGGGATGCTGGATAACGCCCCCACAAAGCCATTCCACTGAATGTAAAGCTCTGTTCTTGTTTTTCCACAAAGCCTAACTATCGAGTTGCAGTGGAGGTGACAGTACCTTTTATCTCATGAGGTTTAGGATAAAAAGTAAGTCAGGGGAGTGATCCCACAGGGATGCATGCATGTTTATTCACCCTACTCAGGAGCATAGACTTTTGTGGGATACAGCCTTAACATAGCATCTGAAATTACACTGCTTGTCTAGAGGTTGCTATTAACATCTACCCATAACAACATCATCATCGTTTCTACACAGATCTACTTCAACAGAGCAAACGCAGAGGTGACCCTGTGGTAAAGACTGCCTGGCCCGTGAGCCAGCTACTCTGCAAAAATGCCCTCCTTTCCCTCAGGAGTGCAAGGGGAGTAAATTGTGAGGGTCAGTGGACTCTGCAGTTCGGCCTCATACCAGGACGCAGCAGGGATCCTCTCCTCTGTATTTTTGGCAGGGGTAGGGATGTCGCACCGACGTCCGGGCTGTGAGGAGGAGGAGGAGGAGGAGGAGGGAGCGGGATGCTCCAACTCTTCTCCACAGGAGTGACAGCTCTTTGCTGGGGCTGTCTACTACAGCGCATCGCACCTGGGGCCGGTAGAAACCCGGTCGCTGTAAAATGATGGTAACTTCCAGGAGTGCAGGAAACACATCAAAGAGCTTTCTTGAAGACTAACTTGATAATGACAAATTAACTTTGTAAAACGGGACTTTTCCAATGAGCTGATTCCTCAGTGGTGTTTAGAGAGTTCCCCCCGCTTTGCTCGCATCGTGTAAACGCTAATCCGCTCGGGAAACCCAACGTGTATTTTATAGCCTAATACAGTATTGTATTGACTTTGAGGATTAATTCCAGAAATGATCTATTTTTGTTGTTGGAACAAAACCCCACCAATTTTCCGCCACAGGGACCATGTTTACCTTGTGCTTCATATAAGAACAAGGCGTCCAGTAGAGCCTCCAATACTGGGAGACAACTGAACCAGCATTTTTCAACAGGCATGTTTCTACAAGTAACATGTAAGCCATTTGTTAGCCATTACATCTATATAAGTGTCATACTGTATTTTATTCCCTTTTTTTTCCCTTCTTTCCCCAATCACTCACTTTTTTCTTCAGCTCTTTAGAAAGGGTTCCCGATGCTATATGGAGCCCCGATCTGACAGTGTGAATATTGAGTACATCCAAGATTTCTTCCTACGATATCAGGTGTGCATTGCAGATTAGACAGCAGAGTCCTCACCAGACGACTTTGCTATAAAGCCTCACGAAATCTGCTCTGACAGGGGCAGGCGATCCCCGTGCGGAACCTGCTTACAGTGCTGCCTGTCTTGTGATGCTCGGGTTTATTTTTGGAGCACTTGGAGTCTTGAATGTGTTAGGCTCTGAGATGCCATTTTGCTTTCTCCCAAAATAAATTTGCAGTCTTTGTGGTTGAGGGCAAAAACGCCAAGTTTATATTTTTCTTTCCGTTGTTAAATAGGAAACAGAAGAACCATCCTTTAAAGCTATTCTTTGTATGTATTTCAAAGATGAAAGACAAGGCACGAGGCCCTTTTTGCCCTTTTTGCAGATTGTCTTGGATTCCCATTTGCCATAGCCACACCGCCCTTTTGTTGCTTGGCGAATAGAACCAAATATATTCGGTTTTTACCTTTTTTTTTTCTTTACATTTAGCTCCCCAGCTGAAATCAAAGCAGTGGTGCTGGCACAGCTGGGAGAGGGACAGCAGCTGGTCCCCATTCTCCAGGGGCTTTGCTGATTACATTTGCTCCGGGCAGAGTGGGATGCAGCCCGTCCCTCCTTGGGCTCCCACCTCAGGGTGTGAGCTAAAATTTCTCTTCTGAAAAGAAGGCAAAAAGCATATTTAAGCAGTCGCTATGCTTCAACTGGTTTTCTTCTTTGCTATGTTGAGGACTTTTCCTTGGGAAGGTCAGAGAAGGGAAGATGCAAGAGGATGGATGCTATCACACTGCCTAAGGCTTTGGTGAGATTAAAGCCTTCCTTGCTGTTACTGGCAGTCAGTAGCAGAAGGTGAAGGTGGGCGAGACTGGCTTTTGCTTTGCTGCTTGTGTGAGCTTTGCCTCTTGCCAGCTTGTCCTGCGTGAGGCTGACCTTCACGTCAGCAGGACACCAGCAGTCCCGTCATACTAACTCAGGCTCTGCTTGTGGCAGAGGGTACCCCACAGGGGGGAGTTGTTCTGCTGGCTGAGATAAAAAGCCACCTAATTCATTGTGGGCACGGCTGGGTCATGCGTCACATCTGTAGGAGATGTTATGGGTTTCCTCGCTGTTGTAGCTAGATGGGAAGTAAGAAGATACGTGGCACTTAGGGACATGGTTTAGTGGTGGACTTGGCAGTCTTAGGTTTGCGGTTGGACTCCATGACCGTAAGGGTCTTTTCCAACCTAAATGATTCTAAGATAAATAGGAAATGGCATTTAGATATTAAAGAGGTGGGCTAATACCCCATAAGGTGCATGCCGCCACTGGGGTTTAATCTAAAGGACTGCCTCTCAGGTGTGGCTATGCACAGATTAATTGAGGTGTTTAACTTAGGAGTGTTTAATCAGGCTTACTGTAATCAGGTTTACTAGTGTTTGTGCAAAAGCCTTTCTGGCTGCCTTCGTTTGTTTAGAAACTGGATCAGTCGATGTTAATTAAATAGACTAGGACCACATTCAAAGTGAATTTAGCCATTCTCAAGCTAAATTAACGTTCAAGAAAGGGTTTGGGCTGGCTAGGGCAGCACAGAGAGCTGGTGGTGCAGGGAAAACCCATAACTTCCATCCCTGCATCAGGTGTCTGTGGGCTGCCTCTCCTCTGTGGAGTGATGCTGTGGCTCTTATGGCGTGGAGCTTCCCAACAAGCGTATTTTCATTCCTCTGAATTGATTTAATTCCTGCCGCGAGCGGTGCCAGCTGTGCCCGCGCTTATGCTCCCATGTTGTTAAAGGCCACACTGATTGGATTTTTTCATGCTGTACCGATGTCGTTTCTTGACATACTCCCTGTGCTGTAGCGCGTGGGAACAAATGTTCCCCCGTTCAGACGTGGCCAAGGCTCTTTCAGCAGCTCTGAATGGAGAGGGAGGGCTCGTGGTGAGAGCAGTGCCGCAGAGGTAAGCCTGAAAATAGGTGTTCAAAGACCACAGATGCGCGAGTCTCCACCAAAGAGAAATAAACATCTCCTCTTATCCCAAGAGAGGTTCAGCCCCAAACCCCAACAATATGCATCTTGATCGCAAATAAAATTTGCGAAGAAAAGAGATTTTTAAAAAATTACAGCTAAATAAACAGGGAGTGTTGTGCAAGACCCTGGGAAGGCTCTGAATTTTAACATTCATGCTGGCTTGCTCCAAACCTCTGCTCCAACAGGCAAACACCCACCTCCGTGCCCACCCACGCACGCGGCTGTCACGTTCCTTCCACCTCCCTCATCCCCGGCAGCCCGGGATGCAGGAGATGATTAATGCCAGCAGAGCAGGCATGCGAGTAGTATTTGTCTCAATCTTAAATAAATAAGACGCATATGGAAATAATTGAATAAACAACCGTGTTTTAACTGCAGCTCCTCCAGGGTATCTCGTTTAGAGCTGATGTGTTAGGAGTAAGAGGAGAAAACGGGCAGTTGCCATGTGTTTTTATGATTCCTTTCGATTCTACTAATACATTGCACATCCTTTATAGACCTGGAAGACAAAAAGTGTTCCTCTTGAGCCGTGATTGCTTTACTGCTTCCCACTCAAATGCGCTGCAAGGGACCAGCAAGGGCTGCATGCTGCTTTCTGAGCATGATGTTCAGCAGCGCTGATGGCCATCAACGTGCTAAAAATATTTGAGACTGTTGAGACATAAGCTGCCATATAATATCTTTTTCTTAAAACCCCTGGTATCACAGTTTGCAGCTCTGGCTATTCAAAAGACTTGATTCAACTTCCAGTGAAGGCAGTGAACATTTGGGTTAGGACCAAGCAATATTTTTCAGGCTGGCGAAATGTGCTGTTCTTTCTGACTCGCACACGTCGCTCCCATCAAGCATAAAAAAAGCATGGGGAAAGTGCAACGTAATTGAAATCAAATCATGCAGTGTTTTTTCTACCTCTTTCTCTTCCTCCTCCCCCCCCTTCTCCTGAAAACAAACAAAAACAAAATGCAAGAAAATTTACAAAACCAAGCAGGGGCACAAAGGGAGAAGGGGTTGTTCAGTACCAAAATGCTACATAATTACAGGTTTCCCAGAAAAAACACCCGGTGTTGCCCCCAGCTGTGCTCCCTGGGCTGCTCAGCCTATTTTTGGTGCTCTTTGGGGTGTCCAGGATTGGGGCACAGCTGTATTGTGCCATAAGGATTGGTCACCCTCCTGATGCGGATGTTATTCCCATGACTATTTATCCGATTGAAATTCGTGCTTCGCTAATCCGAGATATTTAAAATAATAGTCATCCCACTCCACCCTAGCAGAGCATTCCCCGTGATGCGCCACGCGTTGCTCGCCGCGATGCATGGCTGGGAGATACAGTGCTACCTCTCTTGCCAGCTGCCGGGGAAGAACTGAGATCGGCCGTGCCATGTGCAGCGAGCACCCAGCACCGCTGATTTTGTTTAAATAAACCTCCGGCTCCTGGAGCGCCTTACAGCTGGGCTGCGCTTTGCAGGGGAGATGGATTTGCACGGGTACCCCCCACCCCACTGGTGCCAGGCGTGATGGCAACGCTGAGACCCATTAGGAGAATGAATGGATGGATGGGGAAAATAAAAGGGCGAGCCCAAGCGTCAGGCACTAGGAAGCTTTGAATGTAGCAGTAAGATTCGGCTTTCAGTTACTAATCTGCTGTGCAGAAGGGGGTTAATCTGGATTTATGCCCAGGGAGCGAAAGGAAGCAATTTGGCCCTGGGTTTCCCCTCTCTAATTGCATGCCTGCAGTCCTCTTCTTGCAGGGAGGTGATGGAAGCTTTGCCACTGACTTCAGGAAGCTCAGGTGTAGGCTCCAAGTTTCACATCTCTATTTTTTTTTTTTTTCCTTAATATTTAGCATTCTAGGCATGTCTTGGAATGATCCTTGTGACAACTTCATGAAACCCATCTGGTTTCTCTCTTTTTTTTTTTTTTTTTTTTAAATTATTTTTCAAATGCATCTGTGCAATCTAAATAAGCTATCGATAGTGATATAACATCCACTCTGTAAAAACCTGAACTCTGTGTGCTCAGTGCTTACCACCACAGAGTGCAAATCCACTAAGAAAGGCATTTCAAACCGGGCCTCCTGTCCTCGATAATTCAGGTGGTATTTGTGCAGATAAATCAGGGCACCAAAGCATTTATTTGCTTTTAGTGACAGGCACCATCTGCTACATGCCTGCAAAGCGTTCAGGAAGGGATCCTGCCCGCCTGCTGCGCGCAGAGAGGCTGTGGCAATGAGAATCATAACAGCCAATTTAGCAGCAATATTTGCAGGCAGATGAGGGCAGAGGGTACGTCTGCAAGGTCAAGTGCAGGCATAGCCAGCAGCCCTGCCTGCTGGGAGCAGAGGGACAGGGGGGTGGTTAGCTCAGGCACCGGCTGGCGTGACCTGGCAAGCAGCATCCAGGTGGGAATGAGCATCCCCCGAGTATCCACGCTTACCCAGGTCAGCATTCCCCCAAACCACATCATGGCTTGAAGAGATCGGAGGCTTAGAAATGTTCCTGGTGGCTTTCGGGGATTCACCCACAAGTGCTACGTGTGGACAGATCGCCGGGCAAAAATACCCACTCGGGAGGAATTTGGGTACTCCCGGGGCACAGCTCTCGGGATTTGGGATAATGAGGGACCACAAATCTGCCAGATAGTAGGTGTGAAGTCTTCGATGAGCGCGCCATCTCGGTGGTAGCCTGGGTGTCGTTACTGCCTTCCTCTGTGACAGCAGCCAAATTGCACAGCCCCCGAGGTGCCCGGGACTGATCATCCCCACCGCCTTAATTAAGCCGTGCCGCTAGTGGCAGGCTGGCTCCCGCTCCTGCTGAAACGGGCACGTTAAGGTTTGGCACCACCACGTCGCCATCTGCAAAGCGAGGGAGAGGGTATTGAGCTGGTGGGGTGGGAAAAGGCTGCGTGGTGAAGCACTGCGAGGGAAAGGGTTTCTGAGCATCGATGTGACCTTATATCTCAGCATAATGCTATCCCTGACTTTATATGTATATGTGTGTGTATATATATGCATTTTAGAGCACAACAGGACTTTTTAATAGGAAATAATTGCTCTTCTTTTTGGATAAGTAAGCAATTCACTCCTGGAAGAAGTTCCCAGGAATTTTCTGCTTTCACATGCCTGTGCATTGCAGCAGGGTCAGCTCTCCGTGCAAGTCAAATTCATGCAAAACAACATACATGTAGGCTCTAGTCTCCTGGGTTTAGATCAGAGACGGATCAGATGACTCACAGGAATCTATGGAAATAGATCAAAGTAGCAGCACACGTTTGAAGAGAGCGCTTGCATTCGGCAGGGAGCGGGGTTTTTTTGACAGCGGCTCGGAGCATGAGTCAGAGCGTGGGCCGGCGTGGGTGGCTGCGTGGGCGGCTGCATCTGTGGGTGTCGGACCGAGACAGACGCAGATAGATGGCTGCAATTAAGTAGTTAGTGAAATGACTGTAATAGTAAAATGAATTTAAAGGCGCAGGTTGCAAACATGGCGTTTCCAAATAGCTCTTTCCCAGCAGCGCAGGGGCCGGCGGGCGTTCCCATCGGATGCTCCGCTCCGGGAGCCAGTTATCCCTGCTGATGTAGGAGGCAAGTCAGGCAGCCGCTTGCTGGAAACCGGCTCGTTTCCAGCTGCCATGCACACCCTGAGGAGGGCATGGGATGGGTGGTGGAGCCCTGCCCAGGGCCACGGGCACTGACCCTGGCAAACTGCTGCTGGGGAAGGAAAGCCGGGAGGAGGAAGGGATGCCAAGCAGAGCTGGTAAGGGAACAAGGAGAGGAGAACAGCTCTACATTTACTGGGAATGGTTGCAAAACGCCCACGTACTTCTGTGGGATTAGGATCATGCCCAGAGCTGACAGAAAAACTAAAGTTTGGGTTTGGTGGTTTTTTTGGGTTTTTTGTTTTTCGTTTTTTTTTTTAATGGTGCCCATTGCTATCGATTCTGAATACTGGCACTGGCTCCCACTTGTGACGTGACCCCGATATTCCAGTCTAGAAAGCCTGCTCTTGCGCTGTACCTCTGCCTTTGCAGTGAATCCAAGCCACCTGCAATTAGCTGCCTCCAAAGGACCTGGATTCGGTTCCTTTGCTATTTGTCTTGGTGCTCCCACGATGGCAACAGTGCCCGTAATTACATTGGCTTGCTGACTCCAACCCGCGGGACCCCGTGGCTCGGCAGCCCCATATGTGCGCTTTTGCTGGCGGGGCGCAGGTGGAGCGAGACTCTCTTCCTCGCTGCTATTTTTAGGTATTGCTATTGCCTGCCCTGCCACTCATATTTGATAAGTCTGCGTGGCACGAGAGAAATCTGATTAAAATAAATTAATCAATAAAGGCTTCATTCAACACGTGACGACAGAACGCAAAGCTTGCAGCTGCAAACCTGCGTACCCCGCTAAATCTCTGCACGTGACCTGGGCAAGAGATGGAGAGTACCGGATACCTGCTTCGGACTGGCATCTGTGCTTTTGATGTGTAAGCTTCATTTCTATGTAACAGTGCAGCAGACTTAATTGATATTATCAACTCACGTGAGCTGTTAGTAATTTTTGAGCGGTTTGGGGGCAAAAAATTTTTAAAAAAAATCATCTTCCAAGCCCAGCTTTGCCATTCTGTAAAAATGAGATGAGGGGGAAATATTTCCCAATGTATTGTACTGACGCATTTAATGATGAATTGTAATTAGATTTGCTGCCAACAGGGTCAAATGGCTTGGGCGTCTCATGAGCTGTGGGCATCTCATGAGCCAGAAGCATCTCATGCACTGAAACACAGCTCCCAGAAGTGATGTCCTCCCGGGTCCTACAAGCGGGTTCCTGTACGTTTCCAGACGGCACAGATCTGCCAGTTTGGGCTTACCTGTGTGCTCCAGAAAACCTCTTAACTTCTGGTGGAAACCACCCATGTCTATCAGCGGTATTTTAATAAAGAACTTCCATGGGTCATTTTTAAGATATTGCCTGGTAAATTCCTATTATTGCCCTGCACCCCCGCTCAGCTGGCCCTGCAAGGAGACGTCTACAGCGGGGATTTCCTTCTCCGAGCAGATGGCTGTTCCATGGAGGGGAGGATTTATAATTTACTGATTTTTTTTTTTTTTTTTTTTTTGAGCTGTTCTGCACAGATGAGGGACCAAAGGATTGCTCTTCACTCTGGTTGCTACACAGAGCACATTTTAGCAGGGAGAAAGGATGTTATTTTCAATAATTAAAAAACCCCAAACTCTTGCAGTAGTAGATGTGTAAAATTAATGTATTTTTAAAAGTGTCAGTGTAAGTGCTTCTAAATGTGTCCACTGTAGCATACGCTGCCTACGCAGTTGCAGCATTTCCCAGTGTGTGTGAGCAACGCTGTCCTCTGCCGAGTGTCGTCAGAGCTGCGCATGGCCACCGCCGACGCGGCCACCGCCAGCTCCCGTGCCCAAGCCCCGCTTTGTTTCTAGTGAAGTCCTGCGTGCAACAGTTTGCTTTTTGCAGCTAAGCAAGGTCTCACTGAAACGATTGCCCAGCCCCATACCTTTACAGCTGGCTGTCCCCTGCCAGCAGGAAGGACAGACACCGGGTGGTGAGTTGGCAGACTTTCAGGCTGGGTGATGGACGTCCTGTAAGGAGGTGAGGAACTGGGTGGAGGTGAGCTGCAACTCTGGCAGCTGCAGCTACCCTGGTGCTCACCTTACTTGCTGCGATTCCTGAGACATTGCCAGCAAGCAATTTCATGGAATATAAGTTATTGGAGATAGCCTGGGTTTACTTATTAAGTAGCTTTTTATTTTCCCTTTACTTTTGCAACACTCTGGCCTACAGAGGTATCGCCCACCGTAATTTAAAATACTTATATTTCAAACTATGGGTTAGAAAGGGAGAGAAATTAAATTGCAACATGATTTTTTTTGAGGCACATTTCTATTCCTGTCTGTTCTCAGGGTGCAATTACAGTATATTGGAGCTCAGAGTTTCATTTACCATCTTTGATTGTCAGGCAGTCAGATTCGCGCCTTTCCCCACCTCTCAGACCTATAATTTAGCTGCTGTTCCACCATGACACTTGACTCTGTTTTAATTACAATGATTGCTCCATCTGGAAAGCTATTTCAAGGGGGCTGAGGGCCAGGCATTTTGAGCCCTGTCCTGCTTGCGGGTTCTCCCTGGAGCCAGGGCTGATCCCCCAAAGCTTCATGCCGCGGGCTGGGCCGTGGTGGCCGTGCACCCAGGCAGGAGGGTTTTGCATCTCATGGGAGAAGCAGTGTAGGTTTAAAACCAGGTTGAGACGACTGCAGAACCGCCCAAGGTCTGGGATGCAGGACAGAGCCCGGAACCAGTAACCGTCAGAGTTTTCTGCTTTCTAGTTTTGTGTAAAATCAGGTTTTCTTCTTCTTCTTTTTTCCCCGTGGCAACTGGAGCAGATGTGTTTTGCAAGGACCCCGAGCAGAGCTCGCCGGGGCGTGCGTGCCGCCCGCCCAGCCGCGCCGGCAGGCATCCTCCCTGACCCGTGGGGCTGTGCCGGCACCATGCCGTGCCCGCCCGCGTCCCCGCTCCCCTGGTCCCACGCACGGCCCTCGCCCCGGCCTGCTCACACTGACTCATCCTCCTGCCGCCGCGCCTTCGCACGCTGCTGTTTGCTGCTTCTCCACTCCCTGCGTCTGTCTGTCTGGGTTTTCTTT
>VZTL01027912.1:4815-27770 GCA_013400535.1 Scopus umbretta | reverse complement strand
TTTTTTTTTTTTTGACTGAAGAAAGCTATGATGCATGAAGAAGAGAGTTTGCATCATTTAAGACAAAAAATGAGTTGTGTCTGTGTAAGAAAGCTGGTCTGCAGGCACACCCTGCTGGTTTGTAGGCAGAGTGCAAAGGGAAAAAAAACAAAAAACCTCACAACATAACTTTATAAAAAGGCAGCCTTCCTGTCTTTTTATAACCCACGTTAACTTTTTTCCCATGTTAATGGGTATCTCTCTCTCGGTTTTCATTTCTGAAAACACAAGCAGTGATGCATGAGCTGCTAAGGAGGGATCTGCAGGAGGTTGCCTGACTGGGACGACCCCTGCAGCAGATCCCAGTGCTCTTGGAAATCTCTCTACCAGATCTGTATGCCTACCAGAAAGACTCTGTAATGTGTGTAGCTGAAATGGCAAAGATCTAAAGTAGGTTGTGTGTGACATCTCACTGTGCCCTAAGAAAGCTTGAGTGTTGTTGGGGTTTTTCCATGCGAAGTAAATTACCAGAATAGCAACAGAGGAAAAAAACTGTTCTTTGATTCTGCTCTGGTATCTCTCCCAGATGCCCATGTCATGATTGCCTCCATATGACTTTCCACCCCCCCAAAAAAAAAAAAAAAATAAAGAAAAAAAAAAATCAAGGAAATAATGCTCCCTTTATCCCAGAATAAAATGTCTGCTATGATTCGGATATAGTTATTCCATTTGATTTCCGCATGCAGACCTGCTGCTCTTAACAGCATGACTGAATTGCCTGGGAGCAGTAAGTGTCTCCAAATTGTATCTGGCCTTCCCAGGGTAAGTATTAAGGCTGATATTTTGAAGAGTCATAGGCGATCGTTGGCCATCCCATTTGAAACCTCTCAAGTGGAGCCAATTCTGAAAAATTGCTATGCAGCTGAAAACCAGGCTTTTTTAGAGATGTCAGACCAGAGACACCCTTATTCATTAGTTCTGGAATGGCTGAACGCTCGTATTTTTTGAGACACATACAGCAATTTTCATACATTTGGGAGTCATAAGACCGATGGAGAGACAGCTGCCCAGGCAGAGGGGAATTGAAAGGACCCCTTGTTTCTGGCGTATGACCCCCAGGGACCACAGCTGAGAGCACAGCTGTCTGAGCATTAGCACCCACTGGGGTCTCTCCTCTTCTTCCTCCACCCATTATTTGGATAACCACTGCTACCTGGTACCAGCATAGCCCTACTCTTGATAGGTGGGTGTCCTATGGTCCCTGGGTCCTCTGGCTGTAGAAGCTTGCTGGGGTTATGCCTGAGCTTGTTGGCCCTGGGTATGCTGGTCAGACTGGGGGAAGCCGTTGGGGTGCTCTTGGTGTTGCCTGATTCTAAAATGATGTCCTGAGGGTGCAGAAATATGGAGTTTGGACTTCTCCCTGTGAAATTACCATGGGAAAGGGGATGAAGAGATGGAAAGGTTAGTGTGCTGCATGCAAAGCTACTCGGGAAACTCCCTGAAGATCAGGAGCCTCATGTGGAGGTAAGCCATGTTTCCTTTTGCTATTTATTTTCTCTGTATCCCGTGTAAACAACGCTTGTGTGCACTCTAAGTCTTCCTGGCTTGCTGGAGAGGGAGGTGATATTACAAGTTATGGTGCCTAATTCAAGGAAAGAAGAACTTCAAGGAAAAATCATCATTAATATGATGATTCAACCTTCGTTCACCCTTTTTCCCAGCACCCTGTGCTTGTGTTCATAACCGGTTTGGAAATCCTCTTTCAGCCCCTTCCCCAGAAAGGGCAAGTGGCAGGCCTTCGCTCTTGCGAGGGTGCATTTGGATGCTATGCTCCGGGAACCCTGAAGCTTGTATCCCTTTCACATCTGTAACCTATTTTTATCCTATAGGGAGGTTTTTATTTTCATGAACAAACTGGTTTTCCATAATCATGAGTTCAGTTTGAGCTTGCAACCTGAAGTGCAGTATCAGCTTACACCTGTAGGTTGTGCTTCTGGACAGCTTTTCTCATCAGCTCTAGTTGTTCTCCTAGATCTGTCCGGTAAAATGACGCACTTTCTATCTTACTTCTTGCGGATTGTGTTTGCTGGGGAAATTATTAATCGCTTGTGTTTGCTGGATTACCTCTGCATTTGTTTAACTCTATAATGAGTTTATAATAAATCAACGAGATAGTCACTGCACAGTAAAATAACCAGCAAATATAGCAACAGCCTTAATAATAATATATGCAGATATGTGCTTCTGTATATTTCATGATGCTTTTATACGATGCCAGCAGTGTGCAAAGCGCTTCAAAGCCTTGGAAGACAGATCTTTGCCCTGCAGCACTCGCAAAGTAAACAGCCATTCAGGGGAAGGGCGGCAAGGAAGTGCCTAATATACTTGGGATGTTTGAGCAGTAATGTTATTGCTTGCATAATTAACATCCATGGCACGAGGAAAATGCTGGGGCTGAGACATTTTTCTATGGTTGAGGGGTTTTTGTTGGTTGGTTTGTTTTTCAAGATGAAAGATCTCTGTCAGCAGCCACGCCTGATAATATGCCAGTTCTCAAACTTTGTGAAGTGTGGTGAAAAGCCTGGGCTGATTTTGCTGTTACGGTAGGGAAGGGCTATGCCTTGTGCTGCTAAATGGAGAGGTAACTTGGATATGGAAGGCACAGGAGGAAACAGGGAGATTGGCTCAGAACAATTTGAATTTGATTAGAACAGGTTTTATTTTGTTTTGCTTAATTACTTTGTAGAAGAACCAAAATATCCCTCGTTTCTGCATATTCTGTTTGCATTGTTTCTACAGTATGTTCCTATCTCAGTTCTCCTCCTCCATCTCTCACACACACACAAAAATGTTATTTTGGATTAAGCCGTCCCTGTGGTATGCATGGTGGAACTACTCAAGGAAGTAAACAAAAAAAAGTGCACCACAACTCTTCTTCTTGCACTACAAAGCTACCAGTCAAAAATATTTGTTGTCCTCCAGTAGCTTTTTGATCTCCTGNTGCGTTATCAGCATTGTTCTCATACTAAGTCCAAAAACACAGCACTGTGCCAGCTACTAGGACGAAAATGAACTCTGAATTAAGCTGAAACCAGGACACCTTCGTTCTGCTTGCTGCAATAGTATTTGTAAGATAACCCACGAAAGCAATGGGAGATGTTGCGTGTCCTGCCTGACAGACAAGCCTCCTGTGACAGAGTAGCCCTGGTTGTTATCTACAGTGAAATGCACACTGATGTACAAATACCTTTGATTATTATGAGATTAATTTTGGGTGGAGCGGTAAATCCCTCATTGACTCAGCACATGTCTAGGCACCCATTCAGCGGGGCTCACGTGCCGGTGCTGCCAGAGCGCACGGAGGCAGCCCTTCTCTTCCAGCCGAGCACGGGTAGTGTGGCTTCCTTGCTGCACAGCTATTTTGCTGGGGAGGAAAAAAGGATCACAGGACTCTGGAGGGAGAGTCTGTTATGTGCTGGTTTTGCAAAGTGCTCATCGGTGTCCCTTCAAAAGGGAAATGACACTTAGTAAGGTGATGTTCCCCCAGGCAGGTAACAAAGAAAGTGGGCAGCAGCTGCAAGGTGACCAATTTCAGCTTGTCCCTTCAGCTAATGTGACTTTTTTTTTTCTCCCATGACGTTATTTCAACTGAATGCTCTTGGGGTTTGAGAAACCACGACATAACTAATGGCATTTCAGCTTTGGAAGTGAGTCATCTCCAAACTAAGGAGCACACAATGACTCCTTTCAATTGCCCTGCAGAGCAGGGTGACTGGTTCCAGTTGTCAACCTTTAAGCAGGCCAGCTGCAGACCTATAGAAGAATCAATGGGGATATTGTTAATAATTTACAAATAAATGATAAATCGTGTTAGTTTGCTATCCAAAAACAATTGCTGTTGCTTAGGCAGGGAAGGCTGAAGGCTAAAGATACTCTTGGCCACTGGCTGCTATCCTCGGCTGCCCCATCTGCTGCAGATTATAATCTTCTTTGTTACCTTGCTCCAATAGTTCACTGAATCTGTGCCCGAAACTGGATCTGGGCAACAGGTTTTCTTTAAGAAAAGCCCATTTTTTTTAGGCAAATATATAATCCACTTTACACAGCAGTGAGGTGTTAATTGTTAAGACACTATGGGTTAGGATGGCTGACACGGGATAACTTTACCCAGCGCATCACAATCATGCGCAGAGCTAAGTACAAACTTCCCTCTCTGCAGCTCCTTTGAAAACTTAGGAATCAAAAGACCTGGGCTGAGCCTTATCAGTTCAAGCATGAACATGTTTGGGCTTAAACCTGGCTTCCAACTTGAGCGTAGTATAAATACGTGTGTACCCACTGCCTGAATATTCTTCTGTCCCTTCCTTTCGCTTCTCAGTATTGCTACTGCAGTAACTGAAGTGCTTGTCGTTTTCAAATTGTTTTGCAGTCCCTGGATTTGAGACAATAGTTGTTTTGGGCTGAGGGCTTGGAAGGGAGTTAGTTGGGCTGGTGCATGTGTTATAACCCATTCTCCGGTACCCTTTGTGAGCGGGCTCCTGGGAGGGATGGGTGAGGGTCCAGCCCAGTCCCCTGGTAACTCAAGTCATCGCGGGGCATTGTTTGATGGGGCTTTCCCTATTTTCTGTAATGCTTACATGACTAATGCCCAGGGATCAGGGACAAGGGGCAGAGCTCTGTCGAGTTAAGCACTATATGAACATGTGATAAAGAGACAAGTGCTAAAGTGTTTGCAAGCTATTGTTGGTGTGCAAAGCTAATTGTACAAGCATTACGATTTCTCTGCACTGTTTGTTTTTGGGGGGTGGGGCATTTTTGTTTTTAAACAGTGACATCAGCTGACATTTAGCGAAGGAAGAGAGGATTTTTCTTTCCAGTTTGATACTGGTACAATGGATACCAGAGTGCAGGTCTATTTTTGCAATGAAGGCTAAAGACTAAGGGAATAGCTAAGCCCAGCCGAGCCCGGAGCTTTGCCTTATAAGGGAACTGCCAGAAAGCACGGTTCTCCGGCAAGCCTCTCCTCAGCAGGGAAATCCATAAACCAACAGAGTGATGTGTCAGAAAGGAGGGTTGCAGGGATGGCCAGAAAACAACGCTTCTTTAAATGACCGCAAAACTTCAGCGTGAAGGAGGCCACTGGCTTCCTTCTGAAGAGCAGTGTGTGCAGCCGTGTCAAAGAAACATCTACAAGTTTGCTGGAACAGGACCCTCCTTTGTAAGAGCCAGTGGAGGGAGTCTCTATTGCAGACCAGTACTTCAGCTGACTTCTCATCTGGAAGCTATAAACACCTTCTGGACTACCAGGCACTTTCAGCTGGATGGAGAGAGGTCCTTCCCTTCGTTTAGGAAATGCTCCTGGTTGTCACCCTGTCCCCCAGTCTGAGCTGTTCTCTCTGACTCCTGGGGCAGATCATTCGTGCTGAGGTCCATAAAAGCCTCATCTGTCTGCATGCATGCCCAAGCAGCCCACAGGTTTTGAGAGGGAAAATCGGGCCGATAAGTGCTGCTCTTGTGCCACGGGTCCCTTCCTGAGTTAACGCGGTGCTAGAGAGACAGCACAGACGCTTTGCAAAGACTGCTGGCTCAGCAACAAAGGTAATACATTTTTTAATTAAAAGGGTAAGTGGTTATGAAGTGTTCCTGGAGCCTTAATGAAATACATCGACAGCACCAGTTTTGTTTGAAGCATAATCAATCTAAATAGATCTGCTAATGTCTGCCACACAGCCACGTCACTCCCCTGGGTTTCGGTGTCTCAGCTGCGAGGCAGCAATTGCAGAGGGTTCGCTGGGACAGGGCGGGATGAAATGCAGCCTTGGTGGGAGAGTATAAGGTCATCTTTGTACAGAAGGCAGTCTCCCAGAGCAGAGCATTGTGGCAATACTCCAGCCCCTGCCTCTGCCTGTGCTTCCTCCAGTGCTGCGACTGCACACTAGTAAAATAGAACAGAATAGAATCATTAAGGTTGGAAAAGACCTCTGAGATCATCTAGCCCAACCCTCAACCCAACACCACCATGCCTACTAAACCATGTCCCGAAGTGCCACATCTATACTTTTTGTGAACACCTCCAGGGATGGAGACTCCAGCACCTCCCTGGGCAGCCTGTTCTAATCTTTAACCACTCTTTCAGTAAAGAAATTTTTCCTAATAAAACAATCTAAACCTCCCCTGGTGCAACTTGAGGCCATTTCCTCTTGTTGTCTTGCTAGTTACTTGGGAGAAGAGACCAACACCCACCTCACTACACCCTCCTTTCAGGAAGTTGTAGAGAGCAATAAGGTCTACCCTCAGCCTCCTCCAGGCTAAACAACCCCAGTTCCCTCAGCTGCTCCTCATAAGGCTTGTCCTCCAGACCCTTCACCAGCTTCATTGCTCTTCTCTGGACAGGTTCAATGTCCTTCTTGTAGTGAGGGACCCAAAACTGAACACAGTATTTGAGGTGGGGCCTCACCAGTGCCAAGTACAGGGGCATGATCTCTTCCCTACTCCTGCTGGCCACGCTCTTCCTGATACAAGCCAGGATGCTGTTGGCCACCTGGGCACACTGCTGGCTCATATTCAGCCAGCCATCAACCAGTACCCCCAGGTTCTTTTCTGCCAGGCAGCTTTCCAGCCCCTTTTCCCCAAGCCTGTAGCGTTGCATGGGGTTGTTGTGACCAAAGTGCAGGACCCAGCACTTGGCCTTGTTGAACCTCATACAGTTGGCCTCAGCCCATCGATCCAGCCTGTCCAGATCCTTCTGCAGAGCCTTCCTACCCTCAAGCAGGTCAACACTCCCTCCCAACTTGGTGTCATCCACCAACTTACTGAGGGCACACTCAATCCCCTCATCCAGATCATTGATAAAGATATTAAACACTACTGGCCCCAATACTGAGCCCTGGAGAACACTGCTTGTGACTGGTTGCCCACCGGATTTAATTCCAGTCACTGCAACTCTCTGGGCTCAGCGATCCAGACAGGTTTTTTTACCCAACAAAGAGTACACTGCCTAAGCCATGAGGCGCCAGCTTCTCCAGGAGAATGCTGTGGGAGACAGTGTCAAAGGCTTTACTAAAGTCCAGGTAGGTAACATGCACAGCCTTTCCCTCGTCCACTAGGTGAGTCACCTGGTCATAGAAGGAGATCAGGTTGGTCAAGCAGGACCTGCCTTTCATGAAGCCATGCTGGCTGGGCCTGATCCCTTGGTTGACCTGCACATGCCTGTTGAGTGCACTCAAGATGAACTGCTCCATAATCTTCCCCGGCACTGAGGTCAGGCTGACAGGCCTGTAGTTCCCCAGATCCTCCTTCTGGCTCTTCTGGTAGATGGGTGTCATGTTGGCAAGCCTCCAGTCATCTGGGCCCTTCCCCTGTTAACCAGGACTGCTGATAAATGATGGAGAGTGGCTTGGCGAGCTCCTTCACCAGTTCCCTCTGTACTCTTGGGTGGATCCCATCTGGCCTCATAGACCTGTGAGTGTCCATGTGGTGCGGAGTGACCAGCAGGCCCTTAACTGCTTCCTCCTGTATAATGGGGGGGTTTATCCTGCTCTCTGTCCCTGTCTTCCAGCTCAGGGGGCTGAATGCCCTGGGGATAACTGGTCTGACTATTAAAGACTGAGGCAAAGGCAGCATTAAGTACCTTAGCCTTTTTGCTAAAGTGTACTGTCAGACAGAAACTGAATTTGCAAATGAGCAGATGTGGGGAAGTTCCCTTGCTCCTTTTAGAAAAGAAAGGCCAAAACTGAGAAAGTGGACTGAAAAGTCCACGCCAGCTTGCCATGCGTGGACTGCCACCCAACAGAAGAGCTTCACCTGATCTCACCTGGTGTTGAGCCTAACTTTAAAGACCACAGCACAGGGCAGAGACCTCCCAATGCTTTGTGAATTCAGCAGTTGCCCTGAACACTTCAAACACTCGATCAGCGCTTCTGCTTTAGGGTTAAACAGGTTGTCCCTGAAGGGGAGAGGCACCCTTGAAGAAGGTGTTTAGTGCAGCTCGTCAGAACCTGGTTATGACTTTTGAGGGAGTAGATTCAGCTCTAGAGTACACCTTGAGGGCAAGTGGTAGTATAACATGTGAAACCTGCTTGTGAGAGTGTTTGCCTACCATCTGCTGCTGTTACTAAGTATGGGTGACATTACTGTGTCACATAGCCATAAAGCTGGGATAATTTTTAGGTGGTAATGATAAAAAGCTGGTGTTATTGAATGAAAGCTACAGCTCCCCTCACTAAAGGATCAACAGCATAAAATGGTAAAAAAAAAATACATGTACTGCTGTGCATGGGAAAACTTTATTTGTGCAGAAACATCTGATATCGAAGAGCTCAATCAGGCCTGATGAATGAGCTTAACGTTACACTTCAAGAGCAGTCTTCAGAAGTGCAAGGATGTTTCCCCATGTTAAATGTGCACATACGTAAGTGGCTCTGTAGAGGTCTGAAACATCACCTGCTGAGCACAGGTGCAGGAACATTACACCTTGCCGAAAACTCTTAACAGTTTTTTGTAAAACAAAAGCCCTAGAAATAATTAGGAATAAAAAATCCTCTTTCACAGCATTGTTTCTATTAACACTGTAAAAATTTGAATTTCCCCATCAATACTTAGTGAGGTGTCCTTTCTACTGGTGGGACTGCTTCACTGTGTGCTGGTATTTAACCTCCTGGGGGGGAGCAAACCACACCAGAACCTGTCAGATCTAGAAACACAACGAGGTACCTGTCCCTCAGGAAAGTTAAACCTGCATAATTCCATTTCAGGCTGGAGTTAATAATTGATCTTCCTCAGATGTAAGCTACATGCTTCTGAGAAAATAAAAGCAAACATGCATTACTGCCCCGAACAAACATCCCTGTGTCTGAATGTGAACTGCACATCGTTTGGGAAATGGGGTATAAGTTCTTTTGTATGAGCCTTAGTTAAAACCCTCAGCTTTGCCTCTTGAATGTATTGCAGCATCTAGAAGAGTATTCTTGAGCGCCTTTTTTCTAACCTGTGATTTTGTATGTGCTTTTCCTAACCACTCTTCTTCAGCTGGTGTCTATCCCTAAATGCATAATGTAACTTCTTGGAGTGGACAGAGTCACACAGATGTCTTGTTCTAGACGTACAGTATGACTTGCCTGTGACTCACAGGCTTGTCTGGGCTGATTTTTCACTCAACTTGTGCTCTTTCAAACAGCAGCATCTGCCAGGGTGATGGTGGCAGCTGCTCGTGCTGTTCTCTCGAGTGTCACGGCTGTGCAGGCTGGGATCCGTTACCTGCATTACTGGTGGAAAGCAACAGCTGATGCGCCTCTGATGTCCACCAGAGATGCTAAATGCCTCAGGCTGTGAGCTACTTGGCAAGGTGGTCTCTAAACGCTTGGAAAGCACTTAGCAGGTAGTGCTGCTGCTGTTTGCAGCAGGGCCAGGGCAGCCACCGCACCGGCTGCAGCACTAACGTGATAGCGAGGATGGTCAACAGCAGCTGCTGAGGTCCTCCTGGTAGCACCACTCCTGCTACAGGCCTCAAAACCGACCAGAGCTGGTGTGGCACATACTGAGCACGATGTCCAGTAGCCTTATGGCTTAGCGTCTTTCTTGGCTTAGCACAGCTTTCATGGGCGTGCGTAACCTCTGCAATGGTATGAAACAGCCATGGCATTTTGCAGCATTTTATCTAGCATTATGGGATCACAGCTTTTAGCTAGAAGTTTAAATGTATGACACATTTTCTTTCACTGCAGAAGAAAAACACCAGCTGTTCTTGAGCTGGTGGTCATCAGAATCTAATGCTGTGGAAAACACCTTACTCTGACAGAGAAAACAGTTAAGACTATTGCTTGCTCTGTTCTTCATGAAAAAAAATTAATTTTGTGCACCTATCTTAAGCATCTGTCTGTATGGCCAACAGACTGCTCAACCACAGTGGCAATTCCTTTCTGCATCTGGAAAGGTGTACTGTGCATGATCTGTGTTCCTGTATTCTCATTACAGCTACCTGCCCATTCGCATAACCCTTTCATCATTACACTGACAAATGACATGCTGGGTGCTGTGGTACACTCCAGCGAGGCAGTTTTCCTTTCAGATTTGGCATTTTTTCCTCTGGGTTAACTGGCAGTGCCTGTCTGTAAGGGGTGGAGGGGGGGCTCCTGTCTCGCCTTGCTTCTACTTCTTTCATCTGTCAGTTCTACGTCCTAGTTCCTGAAAAAGCGTGTTTTCCCTCTGGTGGGTGTAGTTTTTTTCCTTGTTTAAGTTCAGCCAAAATTCAGGGGGCTCAGGCCTGACTTTAGTCTAAGGGCTGTAATTTTCACACGTACTTGCATGGTTTCTTTTTTGTTGTTTTCTTCTTCCCTTGGCCATGAACCCTCTGCTCCATCTCCTGCCAGAAGATCTACTGCATCTGAGTTTTCTGCCTGCCTTTCTCTCTGATTAATGTACCCCATCACTTTTATGTGCGTCTTCAGCATCTGCTTTCCCAGCTGACTTCAGCCAGCTGCTGCAGGTTGTGGCTTTAGCTCCTGTACCTGCCAGACTGAGCAGGAATAGTGGTTGTGCAGGAGAGCAGTGGCCTTGACTGAGCACCTGTTTGATGGAGTAATATCCTGGTGCTAGGATATATGCTATCCTGGATGTTCAGCAATATCCTAGTGCTGTCAGGGTGCCAATCATGTCTCCAGTGCTTTGACTATCTGGTTAGGGAGTAGATTCAGAGGGTGTAATGGTACAGACTGTGAATGAAATCTGTATTACCTGATGGGCCCAACTCTGCAGTGCTGTGTCCATCAGGCATCTATCTTAGAGTTTTGTGAACACGTCTGTTGTTTAAGTCTGGCTAAGACCAGAACACGTTCTGGTATTTAAGCAGGGACTTCAGAGAGTGTAGGTCAGTTAGCTGACCTGGGTCGTAAGTCTTTATTTTTGGTGTAGGGTAGGTGTATTTTGACTGTGTTGATACAGACTTCTCCATCTGGACAGCTTTGCAAGTGACATTTGTGATATGAATCTTGCCTGGTGCTGCCACTCTAGGAAGACGGTCAGGTTGCCGTACATATGTCTTCTGGTGGCTTTACTGTCTTGTATGTTCTGCAGAGCAACATTGGCTCTGGGCAGAAAGAAGGGAGAAGGAACCTCTCTCGATGCTGCCAACACATAACATGAGCTATGCCGGACACACACAGTATCAGGGGATGACTCACAGGATGATATGTCAGCTATGTGACCTTCTAAGCCGGGGCTTGGAGCCAGTTGGAGCGCACAGACTAGCTCGCTCAAGATAACTCGTGCTTTCTTTGTTATTGTTGTGCATTTTCTTCAATGCCGTGGCTGATGTTGCCTGCATGTCCCAAAGCAGCTGATGAGGCACTTGATCACTGGTAGTCCTCTCATCAGGGCTCGAGTAGGGAAATAAACACGGGAGGGGTGTGTGTTCACCTCCAGATGAACAAGAAAGGATCTCTTCCACTTGCCCTGCATCAGAGCTTTTGGGATGATTTAGCATATCCAAAAATGCAATTTTTATGCACCATCAATATTATTGCAAATGCTTTCCAGACATGACACTGCATTTGTGGTGCTATGGCTATAGTATTATAGTCTTTTTTTTATCATGCACCTTTACTGGGACAGGGAAAGCTTGCTTTGTATGGTTGAGGCACTATTGAATTGCCAAAAGCCCCTGCTTCATTTATCTTCAGCTCCTTGGAAGTGCTGATGGCTGTCGGCCAGGGTTCAAAAGATGGCTGCAATGTGAGAGTGATGGCAGCGCTCTTTTCTGGCAGCATCTAGGAAGGATGTTTTGTGGTGAGGAGGAGCTAGGTGCAGGTATGTGGACCCTGACTGCACACACCTGAGAACACGGAGGGGAAGCCTCGCGTGGGTCTGTTTTATTCCTTAGGGTTTAGAACCAAATAGCTGCATGGGTTTGCAACAAGTGTGTCGGTCTTGTACGTAGCAAGGCCACTCAGAAGTGTGGAAATGTGCCAGTAACTCTTATTTCAAGTGCTTGGATAGGTCATATCCGTGGTGTAACTGACTGAGCCGCGCTCCTGCTCGCTTGCGTATCCTCCCTGTATCTGACTGAACACCGCCGTGGGCATCCAGGAAATCCTTTCCACTGAGTCAGAGAAAGGACCCTGTTGTGTAATACGGGGTTTGTACTCTATCATGGCTTCTGCACAGGATTAGGACAGCAGGCTTTTCCTAAACTAATCTTCAAGTATGCTAGTGGGGCTGCAGCAGCCAGCCTTCGTGGGGGTGTCCCTGACAGTGTAAAATGAATTAAAGGGACACCAAAGCTCTGCTTTGCAGGGATGAGCAATGGCCACGGAACTTGCCAGGGAGAGCCAGCAGGCTCCAGCTTACAGCTGCTTCCAATCATTTCCATTTCCTAGATAATGGTGTTCATTTCCTTCCAGATTTTACTCGCCTGGGAACGCAGTAACATCTGTTCCTCCAGGTTTCATGAAAGATGAACTTTACAGCAGAAGAGGCTTTTAAAGGCCATTTTGTTTTGCTCTCAGAACAGTTGTTTTAAGTGAGGTTTAGGTCTAAAAGACAATTATAAAAATGATAAGCTTGGCTCTGTGTTTGGCTATCTGCTAAACAATTTCTTCTCCTACTTGCTCACAACACCAGCCCCAGCTCCAAAAGCCTGTCTTCGTTGATGTTCAGGGCAGCACACAGAGCACCGATGGCTGCGTCTGTGCCAAGAGCAGTGTTTCCCTGCGCTGCCTCATGTTGCACAAAAGCTGAACAGAATGGCAGTGCCACCGACACGTACTGCGTTGTAGCCAGTTCTGCTGAGGAGGCATAGAACACTACAAGAAAGAAAACCTTTCCCATGCAAAGGTACATTCAATTTGCTGCACTAATATGAGTAAAAACTGAAAAGGTTCACAACAGCGACAGTAAACAGGTTATTTGCTTAGTGAAAAATACCTCTTTAGTGGTTGTTCTGTCTAAGCTTGCACTTAAACAGTTCTAGATTATTTTTTTTAGTAGAATCTGGCATAGTTCATCTCTATGGAATAGTTCATAGTTCATCTCATGGTCACTTATGGAACACAGAGCTTTTTCTTTTTTTTTCTTTTTCCCCCCAAAAAACCAAAACTAATTAGCATTGCTAAAAATACTACATACCTCATGGTTACCAGTAACATCGTTCCTCATCATTTTTCTCCTCTTGTCACTTTATTATTATATGGTAAAAAAGTATGTAACTCTTTCGGGAGGAAGAGTGAAGTAGTTAAGAATAATTTTATTCTCATGCAGCCCAATTCTAAAGAATGTCAAGCACCTAGCTCTCATACTGTCTTCAGTGGAAGCCTAGCATCTCCTACAGCTTCTTGACACCTCTGAGGAAGGCATTTATACAAATGACCTCTCTGGGCATCGCATGGCCTATTAACAAACTTGCCCAGACCTTTGCACACATGCAAGCCACCACCCAGTGGACTGACTGTTTCCTAGGGCATCCCCTTCTGCTCGAGGCAGAGTGCCTTGCCATCCCTTTGCCCACTCTTCTTTGAGATAATGTGTAACAGCTGCCGGACCATTTGCAAATAATCCTCTCCATCCATTTGCAGCTCTGATCGGAAAGCCTCTGCGAGTTGAAGGTTAAGCAGTTCAAGTTGCAGCTGGAATAAGCAGGCTGACTTTATACATGAACTCTGAAATATGCATTCAAAAGTTACACCTGTAACTTTCGCGCCACAGCTGCCTATTACCCATGCCCTTGAACTCAGAAGACCAGTAGGCAGCAGAAACACAGAGAAACTAGCTTTGTCCTGCTACGGGCAAGCTGAAGCCAGCCTGCTCTGCTGCTGCTCTTTTTGGAGCACAAAAGTCCCAACGCTGAGTTTCAACAATACTCAACAAGCTCATGACTGTCCGCCTGGGTGACAGCCATCCGGTGACTACACTGCTTCTACCCTTCATCTCATGCATACAATGCTCTTCTGATTTTTAAGATGTAAGTCCCAACACGCTAATAAATGTTGCCTAAATATTGGAAGTGTACAGGGGACAGAACTAAGCAGGTGAGAAAGCACAGCTGTAGCACTTTAAAAGTGCTCATTCTTTTTCTCCTCCCTGTAATCTTTCAAAGATGGCGTTGGAGCCAATTGTGTGCAATCTATTCAGGGATGCAGAAAAACGCAAGCGATCTTTTTTTAGAACTACTACGTGGGATGAACACCGTTCCTCATGGTTTTCCCAAACAATCGTTTAAGCTGATGGTAATCCTGAGCAGGGCTGAATGCCATTTGGCTGGGGTGCACTAGGCATCCAGAACTGGGCCAAATCCTTGGGAAACGATCAGCAGCATTCCACCGCACAGATCCCTCAGCTTTTCGCTGAAGTACAGGGTCATCGGACTGAGCTGGTGGATGTATCGGTTCATTAACTTCATAAGTTAATGGTTCTTGTTATGCAAATTAATACTGAGATGTAAATTAACCTTTTCCCCATTAGCTGTTAAAATAAAGGGTATAATCTCTATAGTCAAGATGTTTGTAGAAGATTATTCCTCACTAGCATGTGGATTTTGATTGATTATTTCCAGTTCTAGTAATAATTAACAACTACTGGTAGTTTAAGAATTACTTTTTATTTCAAAGGGCAGAATTTATTTGGCTCTACACCAAGGTAGATTAAGTAAGCCGCACCGAGCAGTTGTTACCTTTCCCTTCAATCATACTGCTGTGTGAAGAGGCAACACATTCTACTGCTTGTGCTTTTTCAACTCTGAATTTCACCTTTAATATTAATAAGATATGTTGACATATCAAACAATATAACTAATAGGTAAAGCAGAACAAAATTAGTCACTATTTAAACTATTATTTCAGATCTTGCTTTCTTTATTAGAGTATATCAATCAAAAGACAAAGAGGTACAACTTAGAAGGTAGATAACCAGAGGAAAAACTTGCAGAAATGTACAAGGTGAGATAAACTGAAGCTGAATAAAAGAACTGCATCGGAATACAAATAATGAAAGTCCAAGAAATAAAGCAAATTAGCTTCTTGATTAAACATGACTAATAGGAAGACACATGCCCTATCCTGAGAGTTTGTAATTCTGCTGCAGACATGATGCAATAAGTCAAAGCTGGGGATGAAATAGAAATGTGTCTGGGTGATGTTCTCCTAGCCATAGATATGTGAATAATTACAGGTGTCTGTTCTGCATGCCTTCTGGCACCAAATACTCAACACTCTTCACTTCTCATTTGTTCTCTGGAAGTTCTTTTAGCCCCAAATATCCTTCCTAATACAGCTTGGTTGTGGTCTCGTTACTCAGACTTCGTTTTAGAAGAGCCGATCCTCAAGTGTCTAATGACAGTTTAGTCTAACGCAACATATATAGCAAAGAGCCTGAAGACAAAAAAAAGAAAAAAAAAATTGTATCAGGTGGACTACTGGTAGGCTCTATTACATTTGTTCTCAAATTAGGCCCATGATATCTTGGGTGATCACTGTAGAGTATTTCAAGGTTATTTTGTGTGCAAGTATGTGACAGAATAAGGGGTATTCTAGTAATTCCAGAACTCCTTATATTTCCTCCTAAAATCAATACAACCGTATTATCCAGGCAGACAACTGGTTTTGCTTCATGCTTTATTATAAGGATATCTAATTGCCTGAAGCTCTGCTCGTTGATCAAGCTACCAAATGAAACTTTATCTAAATATTCAAAATATCCAAGCATTTGTTCATCGCTTAAAAATTGCCTGTGACAGGAAGGCTGTGAAGTCTGCTGTCCGACAACATCCCTTTCCTGTGGTACAAGGCCAAGTATACAGACAGAAACAAAATTATAAAAATTTCTTGGCTACTGCTCTTCCTTTGAGCCATCCTATGGCACGTCTATTTCAAAGCTCCTCAAGACATGTTTTGCAGATTTATTAGGTGAAACTCCTCTTTCTCAAAGGAGAGAATTACCACTCATCAATTTTTAACCTAGGTTGCTTTGCTCATGCAGTTTAGAGCATGACCCAATTCAATAGTTGTCTCAGAACAACTGTGAGGGGGTGACGTGCCACGGCATGTGCGTGGGAATGAGTGACTTTGCCACCAGAGATCGTGTAATGTTAGAAACGCTTGAATTTCAACAGTACGACTCAGTCAGTTGAGGCAAAAGCCCACAGAATTAGGTCTAATACTGCTATGGAAACTATGCTGAGGGCTAAAAATACTATTTAAAAAGTAGACTTTCTTTTCTTGTGCATTTTTCCATCAACTCCTGACTTCAATCAGAGTTGTTTCAAGCCCTCTCTGAAAAGATGGAGCAATATGGAGCAGTTAAAGATGATGTGAAGATATTCTGTAACAGAGGTTAACTCTAAAGAGGCACAGATCTTGTGCTTTCAGAAATGTTTCAACTGCACCAAAAATACCCTATAAGAATTTTGAGTGTTTGTCATCTTGGAAGTTAGGATGAACATACACACTTTTTAAGTACTAAACTAGTTATTAGAAAAACACGTGCTTATTCCAGGCTAATCTACAACCTTGATTGCTCTATTTTTTTAAATCTTTGAATCCAGTTTCGTGAATTTTCAGTCCCCACTGGCCTACTGTTGTGGAACTGTTCAAAAGTCCTTGTCTAAATATTAAATACCCTTGGAGTGCGATGGTACATTGCATGCTACTGGAAGCGCTGCTGGTAGCGTGTCCGCAGTCACCAGCAACGCATAGGCTCACCCACCGGTACCAAGAACTGGTACCAAGAGTATCTGCTTTCTTGTGCTCCCTTGGCTCCTTCCTTTCACATCCTGAAGAAAGCTGTGTGTTTATGATTAGATAGGGGAGGGGAAAAAAAAAATCTTTCAAGGTTACATCCTTCAAGAATTAAAAAACATCAGATGTTTTCCCATTAGTCTTTATGGGACTGTTTAGTCAACAGGAGACTTAAACAGCCTTGCAACTTGCAAGGAGACTTGCAACTCATGGCAGTTGCAAAGGAAAGCTGAGCCCTAAATCGCCTGAAGTGTCCATTCCTCTTCCCTCAGCGCAGCAAAGGAAATGAGAAGGTGCCAAAAATATCCCGACAGAAACAAATGTGTGGTTTTGCTGATTAGTTTGCCATTTCAGAGGTAGTGGGGTTTTGTTGGTGCTAGCATTATTCCCTGCACTCGGGGTGGTTTCTATGTACTCCAGGGGAGCCTTGTGGAGGCTGGAGACTTTTAAGCTATTCGAATTACCACTTATGATGAGATGGTTTCCATTACAGTCTGACTGCTTGTTTTGCTTGCTTGATTTTACCTTGTTTTGTTTTGTTTTCCTCCAGGACGGGTAGCCCTGCTCCTAAGCCTGGGTGTTCTTGTAAGCTTAAACTTCTACATGGCCACAAGTAATTTCAACCTCAGTTTGTGAAAGGGCAAAACCAGATGTGTGAGAGAGGGTTTTTCCTACATGGGACCATTCAATGGGATTCACTTGTGTGGCTTTGCCTGAAAGACTGCATCTCTCAGAGTGCCTCTTTGTAAGGTGCTGGAATTCAGAGGTGAAAGCCACCAGCTTGGGACGAGGTGTGGCTGCAGCGCACTGTCACCTCCTTTGGTTCAGGGCTGGGGTGGCACATGCAGATGTTAACCGCTGGCCAACGATCGCCCAGCACTGTGTAGCTTTGTACGTGACGAGCCAGCTTGTGCTCAGCCGAAGTGCTCTGACCTTCGCTTAAGTGCAAGCAGCAATGTCTCTGTTCTCAAAAGCAGCTGGAACTGAGTTCATGGACTCACCTGAGCTCCCAAGCTTTCTCATGCATGCTTGGCACAGACATCTGGGCTACGATGGGGCAGCCAGATGATGTTGTCGCTTGTTTCTATTTGCTAGCACAAGGTTACCATGGCTAATATTTGAGGATTGGGAACGCGAACAGAAGATCCAAGCTTGCTCCTGCTCCCTGGGCTGCTGTAGTATCAAGACCTGGACTGCAGTTTGGCAGGTGTCATCAGAATTAAATATTAAATATGATTGTGGGTGGAATGCAGAATTAAACATTACATATGATTGTGGGTGGAATGCATGAGGCTTGTAATGCTATGATTTGGGTATACTATAGCACAAATAATACGCAGTGAGCTGGATGCAGCAGGGCATGCTTCTCTGGTAGGTAAGCTGTCGGCTTCTGAAGGTGAATGTTCTGATGTGTAAAGAATTTTGCATCCAAAAAGTGCTATAACCAATAATGTTCTGAGGAATGATGGTGCTGTCTCACTGGCGAAGACGAAAGAAAACGCGTTGACAAATAGAGCAATAGGAAAAAATTGTGACTAACAGACTGAACAATTAAGACCATAATTGAGACATTGCAATGCAATTTGTCCATGTAGTTGTGAAAGAAGTTTTGTCCCCCATTTGTCTGGTAACATGGATGCAACATATGAATGCAGAAGAATCAAGGTTACCTGGAGGTCAAATTTTAACATTAGAGCTGGAGTCACTTTATTGTTTGGGCACATAGAATGCACATATTCACATGGTTTCCCTGTGGAAGTTAGAGACAGAAAAGACCTAGCAAATGATGGTTTTAGTGCATAATTAGACCATAATTGTACCCCACAGAACATAAGTGCATTGTTCATTTTTATTTTAAATAAATCTAGTTCCTTCTTCTCTTCCCCTTTAATACCCATCTCTCTTTTGTAATTTAATTTCAAGGCAGTTAACAAAGGAAGTCAATACTGAAAACCAAGCCACCCCATCAGTGCCAAGAGTGGGGAATAAACTTTGTCTCCTGAGATTCTATTCCTGTGCAGTGATTTTCAGTGGCAGACAATCTTCCCCAATACTCAGGTGAGGAAATGAGTCAAAAGAGAAGCATGCTAAATATTATCATTTTGCAAAGATTTGGTTTGCTATTTCAATCACCTTCTTTTCCATTTATTCAAAACCAAATGGCAATTCTACGGCTTTTATGTGTTTCTTTGATTTCGTCCCTTGACTTTGTGTCAGTCTTTGCATATCATCCTCAATAAACCTACTTCTATTATTTGCTTTCTCTGTCACGTACACTGAAAGACATCATATAGTGTCTCTTAATCATGCTAGGAATGTTCCAGGCCCTTGTAGCCTTTCTTCATGCCAGTCTCAGCAAATCCTCCAACTATTTTTGTTGCTTGCTTTTGAATTGATTTCTCACTGCCCATATTTGCCTGGAATGAGAGTGATGAGAAACGAGCTATGGTCTCACTGACGCACTACACAGGGAAGGTTATTTTGAATTTTTGCTATTGCTTGTCACTTGAGATCACTCCCTCAACTGTTACCTTCCAGGTGAATTATTCCTCTGAATATTTTCCTCCTCGTTGGATTTCTGAGCTATTATGCCTAAACATTTAAACTTTCGTTTTCTTAGATTAAAGAGTAACTTTACTGCTTATGCTTCTATGGTCAGAGAAAGCTGCTCCCCTATCCTCCGTAGAATCCAATGGGGAATGTTTCTCGTGACTGAGCACCTTTCATTTGACTTGATATCAAAATGTTACCCAAATGTGCAAGTTAGCCTCATGAAAGAAAAAAATTATTTTTAGAAACTGCTGCTAGAATCGGTAGGAATACTCAAATAGAGTCAAAATTGCAGTGTCTGGTCCTCAGCTCTCTTTTGGAAAGCATTACCCAGCAACAAATGAAATGGAGCCAACATAACCATTTAAAATAGCAAAGTAAACAGTTCATGTCGTAGTCAAGATAATCCTTAATTTCTGCTGCTTATCTGAGATCTGCCCTGCAGATCTGATGGGAGGATTTAACCTTCCTGAAAGCTGTTATCAGTGTATGTGCTTGAACTGGGAAGACCTCTTTCCACCTGCTTTTTCAGAGCCCTTTCTCCCAGAAGATTAACGCTGCTATGCCCCTTTTAGAAAGAAAAACCTCTGAAATATGGATTATTTTTAGAGGAACTAGGAATATTTTGCTACAGTACAGCTTAAGGGAAATACTTAAAACATAACGCCTATTTAAAAGATCCACCTTTTTTTTTCTTTACTGAAGAACTATGTCACCTTAAATTCTCTCTCTCAATTTTTGTCTTACAAAAATACATGTATAGTTGTGGAAATTAAAAAGAGGATCTTTGGCTTATGGTTACTGCCGGTTGTGTAACCAACTCAAAATAAAAGCTACAGTGAATTTTAATTTCAAATTTCTTTGCACTGTGTTGGAAACCACTTTCGTAATTTTCTGTTTCTCTTGTGTGAAACGCAGAACGGCAGAGCAGATGGCCTGTCTTCTATTTCCAAAGAGATGAGTACTATCCCTCTGTTGAAGAGGGAAGTCTAAAGGGGGTTTCACTGAGGTATGGGAAAGCCCAGTCTAACACCTGGATCAAAACAGAAGTCAGAGTCAGTTTAACAGGTTTAATGTATGACACTTTTCATAAGCAAACGGATGTATTTCTGATGTCATCTTTACTACATTTCTTATGGCTTATTTTAAAAGTTTAAAAAAAAAAATCACCTTTAAATTAAGACTCTCTAGTATACCTGTGCCTTTGGGAGGAGGGGAGAGAATCACTGGGTGAAACTTCTCAGGCTTAGTCATACTAGGAGCAAGGAGTGATGGCCTGAAATAGGCAGCAAAAATTCTCAGAATAGGGAATGAGTCACTATTGCCCTTGAACTTCGTGAATCTGAAACTATATTTATCATTTTGCATTGTTCCTGAGCTGTGTATTTGTAGTTCCACACACAGAGCAACTGGCCTTTTCTGCCCTCAAGAGCTAAAACACACACAAGGGAATTTCCAGGGGGAAAAATTGAGGATTAATTTCTTGCAGTGAGTTTTAAGGGAAGCTTTATGGAAGAATGCTTGTGTTGGGAGATTACTGATGTGAGGGTGATACTAAACGGTTAACTAAAGGAATAAGGCAATAGCACACAAAGTGGAGGGAAAAAAAAAAGGAAATTATTAAAGGGTTCACGTAGGGTCACGAATGTGTAACACGGGGTACTGTCATGAGAGGCAAATATTTTTGTCAATGTAGTACTTTTTGCTTTTCCTTCCCACAACCTTATTCACAATGTTTTGAACAGAAACCAGAGCACTAGAAAGATCCAGATCATTCCATTTTGCATTCTTCCTCTTCTTCCCCCTCTACAGTGTAAGAGATGAATTTGACAAGTTTTTGAACCAGGTCAGTTGCTAAACAGCTGGCTTGTGAAAGAGCACAGCCGTCACACCAAAAATACCACCTTGGCACTGAAAATCATCCGGGAGTCTTGTAAGTGTCTGCAGAGCTGCGTGTTCAATTAGTGACCAAACGCACATACTGGATACGCACTTGCTGTCTGCACTCTTACAGCAGTAGCCCCTGCAGAGAGAATGGAAAAGGTCCTTGAGAGACTTCTATCTTTAGAGTATTTTACATAACGGAATTTAAAAAATGAGGAGTATTATTATTGGGTGGCAGGATAAAAGAGGCGGTTATTGACTTGCCAAAAAGACTTAGCAAATGGAAATCCAGAATGAGTTCCAGGAAATATAATAGGTAACGTAAGAAGTATGTGAGAACTGTAGGTACTTTGCATTTTTGTATGTGAAGTAAGCGTAGCCCAGGATTACACATCCCACACTGATATTTCAAGTTTCCTTGTTCAGGGGGAAGGAAAACCACCGGTACGCCGAGGCTCATTTTATAGGCATAGATTATCAGCTAGCTCTAAATCTGCTTCCAAAAACTCTCAGGGCTGTTGTGACAGTTTATTAGCAGAAGAAACTCCTGTGGGCACTTGTGCTGCGGTCTAAGTGCAAGCAAAGGCTCCTCTCAATGTCTGTTTGTAGTGATTATCCCCAACTCGGAGTGCATGGAGAACAGGCAACAGAAAACCCGCTGTGTTTTATGCGATTCTTTAAGAGCAATTTGCTACGCCGAGACAGCCAAGACTTTCAATCTGGGGGGTGGTGGAAAATAAAATAGCAGTATCTTCAGAGTAAAACTTTTCCAACAAATTGTGCAGCAAGATCATGTTAGCTCCCATCTACAACTTCTCCACCCCCGCCTCCCCCAAACATAATAAACATACCAAAAGAAATAAACCTCAGTGCATGGGGAAACTGTTCACAAGGAAATTTAGCCATAACGGACTCAGAACTCCAGAAGTATTTACATTTTTGCTCAGAAAATTATGACTCCCGAAGTGAGACAGCTAATGGCAATTTAAATACTGGTTTCCATGTTGGCATTACTGCTGAAGTAGGATGACACCGGATCTCCTCTTCTACTGTTATTCTAATGGATACAATTTACTAATGCAGATTTGTACTCATCTAGGACAAATTTAGCGACTGGTTATGTGAACGAAGAGTTTCACCAAGTAACTGCAAAATCCGTGACTTCCAAGATGCTGTATACTGGCAAGCAGGACATCGGGATGCGGTGACAGAAGTTTGCATAAGCCGTGACATTTATACCTCGCACCGAAGCCCTACACTTACTCTCTGCTACTCTTCCCACTTTGGCCTCTAGCACTGTATTACTATGGGTCACTGGTTCCCAAACTGAGACCTGTAGATGAGCAGTAGGAAAATTTTCGCACTCTGATTTAATGTTCGACGATGTGAAAATGAAGAACAGCCGCACCCAATTCATCTAGGTGTCCAGGTGTTTTACTACTACTCTGATTTTGTTGGTTGGTTTTGTTGGTTTTTTTGTGTTTGGTTTTTTTTTTTTTTTAAGTTGTACGCTTTGGCCTCCACAGGAAATACTGGCAGTGCCCTACGCAATTACATTTTTATTGCAAGCGCAGGGAAACGCATTAGTAGATCTGCGCGTTGACAGAAGCCTTTGGCCCGAAGAAATTTGGGAACTGCTCTTCCCGCTAACGGCACGGCGAGCACGCTTTTCCCTCCTGAGCCCTTTCCCATGGGGCTAGGACCGGGGTGGCGAATGGAGGCCTCCGAGGCGGCTGCACCCTGCCCACGCCGCTCCAGCCCGCTGGCCGACCGGCAGAGGCGGTGCACTTGATAGTTAAAAACATAAAATTAGGGGGAAAA